>VWZO01020232.1:420467-654727 GCA_013396975.1 Bucco capensis | reverse complement strand
GTAGCCCGGCCCGGCTGGGTTCGGCTCGGCCCGGCTGGGCCCTCCCGCGGCGCGGGGCTGGGGGCGGAGCGCGGCACCGCACCTCGCCGTGAGCCGGCTTCGGTAGGTGGTTGTCGGCCGTTCCCGGGCACGGGGGAGGGATAGCGACGGGGAGAGCGGGCGCTGGGTTTCAGGGTTCTGTAACATGGTTTCTCATGTGTGTGTTTTCTTTCTCTCCTCCTCCTCTCCCTCCTCCTCTCGCCGCCTCTCTCCTCCTCCCCAAATACACACGTACACACACACACACACACATATACATGCTTCCCCTCTTCCTCCCCCTCCTCAAGGCCGAAAAGGCAAGCCAAACCTGCAGCTGACGAAGGCTTTTGGGATTGTAGTGTGTGCACCTTCAGGAACAGCGCTGAAGCCTTCAAATGCAGCATCTGTGATGTCAGGAAAGGCACCTCCACAAGGTATGTCTCACCTTTTGACGTGGCTTTCGCTCTGTGCTGGGATGCACTGACTTGTTGATTGCCCCCCCCCCCATTGCCTGGATATCGTCTGGTTGCATCCCACCTTTCCCCTTTCTGTCCTAACTTAAAAGCTTGTGGATGTTAAAAATTCTCTTCAAAGTGTTTAATTGGAGCTGGAAGACATGTTTTGTGGCTGTGGCAGCAACCTGAATCTTTTTGTTGTTCTGTGCTTTTTTTTGCTGCTGATATACAGAGGACTTCTGGGATAGCCACAGCTAGCCAGAAACATTCTGACTGTGGTTTGGGGCAGATGGTTTTCTGTGGCTTGGGTGGAGATTTACCTGTGCTTTCTAAAGGAGTAGAAATGATTGAGGATTAGGGAGTGAAAAAGGAAACGGCTGAAACTAAAGATGTCACGAGAACAACTGCCTTCCTGAGATGTTGATCTCTCGGTGTCTGTTGTCATCCGAAAGGAATCGGCTTTGTGCTCAGTGTGGGAATGGTGCGGATTTCTGAAAGCTTTAGCTGTCAGGTCTCTCTGATTGCCTTGTGCTGAGTAACTGTGGAAGTCTTTGTGAGATGGTGAAACCGACAGAGAGTAGTTAATTTCATGTCAACCCTCCCCCCCATCTTGCATTCTCCCAGTTAATTGGTTCAGAAAGTTTCTCCTGGAAATAGCAGTTGGCTCTAGAACAGGCATGTGGTGCTCTGCTTTATCTTTCTTTTTCTGAGTTGTTCTACCATGTAGACTTCTGACGTTGTTCATATTGTACCTTCCAAATTCGAGTTCCCATTGCTCTGCTCTACCAAAGTAGCAGTCCATGAGATTTCCATTGTGAAAAGCATCATTTTCCTCCTTTGAGTGAAGCCATGTATTGAGATGCTCTCATCAGCAGGCTGTTTGCATGACTTGGCTGTCTTGACTTGATTGACAAAGGAGGTGAAAGCATGTTCGGTTGGTTATTGTTCGCACTGTGCTTTAGACAATGTGAAGTGCCTACATTTTTAATGGGGAGCATGCTTTTGGGCCATTGAAACTCTGAGTTACAGCTACAGTGCTATAGTGCTTCACTGTGTGTTTTACCATGCACAGTGGTTACCACCAGCATCTCTGTGCTTCTTACAAAATACGCAGAGGTGTTGAACTTAAAACAATTTTAAGCAGTGCAATCATAGCATTGAATGAGGTGGAGCTTTTGGGACTGTAGTGTTCTGTATGCACATAGAGCTGATTTTCCCCTTGTTTTGCTCAGTCTAGTTTTGTCATGCAACTGCACCTTCAGAGCATGCTTGATTTCTATGGGTTTCAAGTTTCCTTGGCTTCCCTGTTGGCTCAGGTGAAACACATTGATCCTGCAGCTGCCTGGTCTTTAACTGTGCTACTACAGTGTGTAGCCTTGCAGTCACCGCAAGTTCTCGCAGCGTCACGTCGAGCATGTGCATGGGTGTTTGTAGGAGGAGAGCCTTAATGAGATGTGGGAGCCCATATGGGTTGTATCTTGTGTCAGACTCAATCATTTTCATTTGGCCACCACACTGATGTTCATTTTGAGAGCAGCAGCTTTCTCTCACATGCCCCCCTGTTTTTTTTTTTCCTTTAAAATGATAATTTTCAAACTGTTTGTTGAGGTAGTAGGATGCTTTGTCTTTTAAAGGACTGTTAATAGAGACAGCAGTTGATTTCAGGTTAAGAGCTGTAGCCTTACTTGCAGATGTGATCCTCGGGTCTAGAACATTGTAATTCTGTTTAGCTTTTAATGGACCCTTATGAATGGCTTCTAATTTTAATTCATTTAATTCATCAGCTTTCTATTCATTTTTTTGCTGCTTTTTAAATTGCTTTTGTTTGTAGAATTTGAGAAAGTATTTAAAATATTCAATGGGCCATCATGTCTTCTTGCATATTTATCTCAGTTATGAATAAATCCAACTGAAAGCAGGAGTGATTGAATGTTGTGAGCGAGCGTGGTATGTGGAGAAGACCTGGGAGGTCAGAGTTCTTTGTTGTGGGATTGGTTTGAGTGTTACAGTATGTGACGTACGAGTCGGTGCCTGGGAAATTCTTCAGAATTTCTGTAAATACATGACTGATGTAAAGATACTCAGCGGGTTAGAATTGATAATTTATTACTTGAAATGTAAGGTGTCTGATGAGCTTGACTTCTTTTAAGTTGCAATTTGACAAGTTGATGACACTTCTCCACATTGAAAGCTGCCGTGCTTCATTAAGGCTTACTTCAAGATCACTTATTGGAAATTTATCAGACTCACTTTTTCACTACTCTGAGTTTTTTTAAAGATAGACAACACAGACATGGTGAGGCAACTGGTTTTCATCAAATTATTGTGTGCAATTACAGTGTGCCCATTTTTATTAAGATCTGGTATGACCTACTTTCCTCCCCCCCTCCATTGTCAAGCTAGTTATTTGTTGTAGAACTTACTTTGGCTGATAAATATTCTCTGATTTGAGTACGAGTTAGGACATTAGCTAATTCTCACTGTGTGTATATTTTTTTCAGACTTGATATTATCTGTTGGTGTGTGGGAGGGGTGGCTGGCAGCAGTTGGAAGTTTTACTTTCTCAGATCCAGCTATCCCTTTTCCCTAGGATCTCATAAAAGGAGCTTCCAACACAGTAAGTTTTAGAGTTGACCTGCTAAGTTAAAATCAGTATAGGTGCTAAACAGTTGAATTGCACCTGAATACTTTTTCAAGGGGCTGTTTATAAATATTTCAGTTGCACTTTTAAATAAAAATGAGGTCAAATCCATCTCAAGAGAACTGGGAGTTGTTGTGCAAAGATTACATTAAACCTGTAGTGCTTTCTTGAATACTGGATTTGTTACACTATGTCACTAACTCCCTTTCCTTGACTTTTCTTGCTGTTTTACGGTTGAACTTTATTGTGCTCTATTTAGGCAAATAAGTTGAGTCTTTCTGCCATTTTCCTTCTGTGAGGATCATGGCAAAGATGAAAGCTATGTTCAACACAATGTTCAGTTGGGTGAGAGGGTAATTTAGTGGGCTGGCTTGGGAGGGAGCAATGGGAATAAGTTTGCCTTAGGTGTACAGTAATTTGTTTTTTTCCTTTCGTGGAAGCTTTTGTATTGGTGTAGTGGTGCAGGGAACTGGTGCTGGCCACCACTTCCACTTTTGTCCTGCAGCTCTTCTGGTAGTTTGCACTGCTGTAGTTCCACCAGCTCCTGTACACAGGAGAAGGCTTGAATTAAAACTTCTGCCAGGAAGTTTGCTCCACAGACACATGTTCCCTTCCAATATCTATTACTTCTTCAAATGCAGAAGGAAAGTTTACTTTGGATTTCCTAGGAATGTGAGGGCAGAATTTGGCCTCTTATTTCCCGTTAAGAGGAGCTTTGTGTTCCTATTTGAGGGTAGGTAGTGATTCCCTGTTAACATTTGTTTTTCTTAATGATATTCTTGCTCCTCTTCCCATTTGGTTCTCTGATATGTTACGTATGTGATGTTTCTGGACACCTCTTGTAGCTTCCTCTCCCAGGCATGGCTGTGCAGAGTGTTTCTGCATCGGACTGCTTTCAGACATGGTGAAGGAGAATATTTCCTCCTCCCCTCTGATTTCACAGAAGTAGCTACTATTTCCTGAATCTTTCCTTTTGAATAAATAGGAAAGAGGTGTGATGTGGGGGGGTTTCTCTGAGAGTAATTTTTCTCTAACTTTTGCATAAGTTCTTTCCTTCTCTGAACTCATATCCTTGATCATGAATATGCCTTGATTACAGAGAAATGCACTAAAAAATGTCAGTGGAAGATGAGAGCAACAGCTGGATGTCTGACATGTAAATTTATGAAACAATGTGACTTTTTAGTAAAAAGTAACATGTTCTAGTGTGCATGTCCTGTGCAAGACATGCACTTAATAAGCATTTCCGTTGTAATTGTTGCTAATACCTCTATGCCTGAAGTGCATGATTTGGAGTTTTTGCATCAAGTGATTTGAACATATATTTCATTATGGAGTGCTCAAGGAGTGCATGTCAGTAGTGCTTCACTTCTGCCATCATTACTTCTGAGAGAAGGCCAGGCTGAAACTATTCATCATAATTCAATGCGGGGGTTTTTTTTCTTGTGTGGAACAGGTGTCTCAGATATTGGCCCTTATTCCTCTTCAGTTCTCCAGAAAGTTCCTTTGAGTGTTTGTAGAATCCATGCTAGCATCTTTAAGCACATGAACTACTGTCCATGTCACCATTGAAAAGTATTCTCTTGTTCTGCATCCAAGCTGGGATGACCAGAATAGACACCAGATAGTCCTGGTATTCCTGGAGTGAGGAATCCACCTCATGATCCTGACTGCCATATAACTCATGTATGCTATATATATATGCACACACACTCTATAACTAATTTTGCCATATATTTGCAGAACTGTTCTTCTGATGCTTGATTTGATATGTAGCTGTGGTGCAGGTTGAAAGCAAAGTGGTTTCATTCAGTTCTTTTCAGTTAAATAGCTTTCACCTGTGTGAAGATGGGTTTGATTTAGCATCATTGCTGCCCTTTAAGTGGGTTATTTTCTGTAAAAGTGGAGTGTGTGACTTGTCTAGAAATAGCTGTTGTGGAAGGGACACTGGTGCCTTTACTCTGTGGTGCTTGTTTTATTAATTAAATGTTTCGATCTATGGTTAAATCATCTCTGCTTTTCCTGTTGATTGCTGAAGTTAAATGACAGTTGGATCAGGTGGAGAAAAGCATGATCTGTACCAGCCTGGAGTTGTGCCAGTGCTCCATAGGGACCATCCAGATCCTGAGGATGTGTCTCCTCAGGGACTGCTCTGCTCATAATGAATGGGAACAGCATAATTCTGGATAGCTTGTTTTGAGTGTAGGAATGCATGATATGTATTTGCAAAGTGTTTGTCCATATACAAGGAATTTTTGAGACTTCTGTAGTGTCAATACTTTATTTACTAGCACTGTTTAAAAGTAGTTAGCTGTTGCTTTCTGAATTTGTAGATGAGGACTACCTTTGCTGGATCTAGCAAACCTGCCAGGGCATAGAAGCTAAGGACAGGAAGGGGCCTTTGACAAGCTAAGCATTTTACAAGCAGTGCTGATGGTTCACAGCAAGTCTCCAATTCCAGGGCTGTGATTTGATAATACACTGAGTTTGACTTCATGACTTGTATTGCTGGACCCCAGGTGCCCCAGCCACGTGGCTTGGGGTATTGATCCATTATAAACTGACTACTGGTACAGAGTCATGCTACACTTCTTAAACTAGCATAGACATAGACTGTGAGGCTTCATCTGAGCAGATGAAACTGTTCAGATTGGCTGTCAGATTATCTGTCATACTGATGCAAGCATAACCCAGGCATAAGATCTGTGTCTTGTACTTGGGCTGTTTGAAAGAAATGAGTTGTGTCCTGATTTGCTCTTTGCTGTTGTTTGGCTCTGGCATTAATGATCTCATTACCATCACCGCAGGATTCCTCTTGGGTCTCAGCACCTCTGGGAAATCATTCTCAGCAGGGAAGATCCTCAATATTGACATGCAGCACTAAGGTAATACCCTTTTGCTATGGCTGCCAAATTTAGGTACCTGAAATGCTGTAGGTGACACACACAGTAGATAGCGTGGTGTTGGCTATGACTCGCTTTGCTTCTGCCACTTTTTATTCCTGAAGGTCCTACTAAGGAATAATAGCTGTGTTTTTTGTGGTGCTTTTTTATTGGGGAGGGGGGGGAGATCTTTTAGTTAAAATAAAGAGTAAACTCTCTAGCGTGGATAAGGTCTGTTACAATTTTTATATAGATTACCTGTTTAGGTTAAAAAGTAGTGGGTGGTAGAGTTTAATATCAATTTCTAATTTCTGTTGGAGACTGTATAAAGATCTGATAAACTGTGACACTGAGTGTGTTAATCTGTCACTGATAATATGCAGCATGGGTATTATTCATTTTTCCCTTCTCCATAGACTGCTTTTTTTAGGAGCTGAGAACCTAAACCAAAGTATGTATGCATGTGTAGGAGGAGAGAGCACGCAACTTTCTTCTGTTGCTGTAAACAGACGTTGCATCTACTGGGATACTGGCCCCTTGCTCTCAGCAGGTCCTTGTGGGGAACTGGTAGGCAGAGGAATGCAGAGCAACTTTCTCTGCATGCCTTTCTTAATTGCCCTGATTGTTTCATGTTTCCATCAGAAGGCTAGAGAGGGGCTGCTGCATTTGCATGATTGCCATCTGTATTTGCACCCTGGTGTGGGTTTGTCTAGTAAGTGGAACCTTGCATGAACTGGAAATAACCAAGTGTGCAGTGTTGCCTGGAGTAGTAATTGAGGGGAGTGGTGGATGTGAAGTGTGATTCCCTGTGGCCACCCTTGGCTACTCTAAGATCTTGGCTGACTGGCCTGTGCTGCATGTTGGTGTTCCTCAGCAGGTCATATCGCTGTGGAGCTCTATTTTGCCTGAACTCTTAGGTCCATGAAAAAAAAATGCATGAAACCCAAGACCCATGAGGGATGAAAGGAGTCAAGAAATGTGCTGTGGGCTGGGTGTATTGTTTTGGCTGGCTACCTACAGCTTTGTGCTGTGGCTTGGACACCCCTGCTATAACTCCAGGCTAGTTTGCCACTGATCATGAATCAGGTGTCACTTGTACTCTGGCTGCTGCAATACTTGCTTTGTGTTAGCAACGTGAATTAAATAGCTTTGCTGTTGGCAGCTCACTGTTCCTTGCTGCAGTGCCTGAATGAGGAGACAGGTCCTTTAAGGGTTCCTTGGTAAGAAACACCAAGGGTCATGGCACTTCTGGGGAGTCTTGGTGGTGTGCAGGAATATGACAGCAGGGTGAGAGGTGCAGCTTGCGGAGCGTTCCTGCGTTAGCAGAAGGATGTACTCTGCTTGTCCTTTATTATGTGCTTCTCTCCCTGTCTGTGTAACTCTTCTTAGGAGGAAACCCACTGACCTGTTTTGTGGGATTTTGGGTGCTTCTGTAGGTTAGTGGGTTTCAGTCCCACAATGTAGGTCACTCACAAGGTGCGCTGGAGTTTTGTAATGCGTTGCTCTGACCTGAAATAAGATTCATACAAACTCTGTGGCTCTGTTTTGCAGCTGTATGTTGCATCTCTCTCTTTGCACTGGGTTCGTTCTTCACTGGAGACATTGAAAACACCCCTAGATGCCATCCTGTGCAACCTGCTCTAGGAGAACCTGCTCTGACAGGGAGGTTGGACTGGATGGTCTCCAGAAGTCCCTTACAACCCCTGTCATTCTGTGATTCACAAAGTTGAAGGAGAAATGTGGGCATTTCCAGAGGGAAAGGGTCTTACAGGAGAGTTTGTGAGTATTTCTTGAGAGCGTGCATGTTTCAGACAGGTACGGGCAAATCATTGTTAATGCCACTTCCTGTTTATTAAGGACATGGCAAAAAAAGCAGACCACAAATACCAAGTAACCCATATGTGCTACCCTAAGCAGATGTCCAGGATTAAATGATACCACAGAAATAATGTGGAAATGCCTCCATTACATTTATGTAAGTTCCTTTTATAGTAGACACATGCTAAATACATTGATTGTCTCTTTGTGCAGACAGATTTTCTTTATATCAACCAGAGTGCCTTTTACACTTTTTTTGGTATGTCTGGAGGTACACCCCAAATCCTTAACATCACTCTTCCGATAAGGCAGATATTAATTAGGAGCATGCTCTTTGTAGCAGAGTGCTAATTGGTACATCAACAAATCCACTGCCTGTTAAACATGGGAAAGATTGTCATTCCGACTGGCTGGAATATAAACGAGGAAAAAAACATCACTTCTTGCAGGCCTGGTGGGTTCTGTTTGCTCAGTAACTCAGTATCTTCAGAGTCAGGTGAGTCTCAGCTCTTTCCTGGAAAAAACAAACTGGCTCAAACTAGGCATTACTTTGATACTAGTTTATTATTGAAGTACTGCATATATTTCTGGAAGTTAAAAGTACACCTATAGCCAGTCTTCTATTAAATAACACTGAAATGCATGAGAAGGATCCAAAGCATGGACTGTGAAAACAGAAGACCCAATTTTGAACTGTATGTGGTCTTACTTGAGATGCTGGCCTGTGATTGTGGAGTAACCCTCTATTCTACAAGGATCAAAGTACTAAGAATTTGTAATTATGTTCTTCACCACAGAACTCTTGTAGTAGTCGAATTGATTTTAACCTACTGGCTGATAAACATTTTGAAGCATACGTTTTATGGCAATTTGCTGAGAGCTGAAATGTTCCATATTTAATGGACACACGGTTTATACTTTATATCAGTTACTATATGGAGGAGCAAACTTCCAGAAACTGTGTTCAGAATTTACATAGGAATATGGATGTGGTGACATGGACAGTGAGATTGAGTGCACCCTCAGAAGTTTGCCAGTGACTCCAAGATGTATGCTGTGGTTGACATGGTAGAAGAAAGGGATCTTCCCAGAAGGTCCTGGATAGGCTTGAGAGGTGGGCCCAAGAGAACGTTGTGAGGTTCAACAAGGCCAAGTGCAAGGTCCTGTTTCTGGGTCGGGATGATCCCAAATGCTGATACAGACTGGTCCATGAGTAGACTGAGGGCAGCCCAGTAGAGCAAGGACTTGGGGGTGTGGGTGGGTGAAAAACCTAAACCATTCTATGATTCATTGTTCAGGAGCTGTAGTAACTTTAGTTTGAGGATCTTAAAAGAGTTTTGGATTCTCTTTAGGGCTAAACAAGAAATAAATGTTTAGACGTATTTTCTCAATCAGATTGTTCTTCAGGAATTTAAGAGTTATGATG
Organism: Bucco capensis; assembly: GCA_013396975.1. Classification (NCBI taxonomy): domain Eukaryota; kingdom Metazoa; phylum Chordata; class Aves; order Piciformes; family Bucconidae; genus Bucco; species Bucco capensis. The sequence goes on along the minus strand of VWZO01020232.1, from coordinate 645,487 downwards.
GATTGCTTGTAACATGCAGAGGGTGCTAAGTAATACAAAATTTCTTGCCTGAGATAAAGTTGCCTTTAGTAGGCAGATGTGAGACTGATCATAATCTGAAATATTTCTCCTGAAGTAAATTACTTGTGTGCATGTGGAATTGTGTCTGCATAATTCATGTGCAACTTAGCGTGGTCGAACTGGGGAGGTGGACAGAGGATGTAGAAGTACTAGGATTTGGTGGCTTCAGTGATGTTGTAAAGTTGATCAGACCACTGCCTGGTAAGTGCTGAGCATGGGTTTTTCCCTGTGCTGTGCCTCCCAGATGTGCAGCATTTTTTAATTACAGGGATAGTTCTTAATTGAATAGGATTGCTACCTTTTAAATTTATTATCTATGAACTAAATAAATGGAAGGATTTGTATTTTCTTTCACATCTATTTGCAAGTGTCAGTGGGGATGTGATTTGAGCCTGTGTAGAAGAGGCTGGAATTCATCCTTTAACAAATCAGTGAGCTAAATGTCCTTGAGTTTCCATTTTTTAATCTGTATGATTGTACTCACTGTCTATGTTTTAATTTGAGCAAGAAACCTATTTCTATGGTACATGTTTCATTCCTTTGTTAAAAAAAAAGACTAAAAATCATCTAGATTAGCAGAAGGACATAAATTTTACTTATTCTGGTTGGACAAAGCATGCATATATGTTCAGGTTGTTGGAAATGTGTGTTTCTGCTGAAACATTTGGCTCTAATTATGCATCTTGGAGCTCTTATTCTGAAAGTGCTTTCACTCTTTCTTTCGGAAGTGGTACTGAGCACTTTCCTCTTCTCCAGATGAGATTTCAATTTATAGAGGCAATACATTGATGGACGATGGCCCTGTGATGGAGTCAATCAGCCAGTGCAGTCATTTGTCTCCTGGGGATACAGGGTAGAGCACATCATTAGCAGTAGAAGGGGAGGCTTTTTTCCTCTATAATGCTAATAGGGTGAGGAAGCTGTGGGTTAGTGCCTCTTTGCTGCCATTGCTCAGTTATTACAGGTGCCTTATGGAGAAACAACCCCATTTTCATTTGTTATCTGTAACAGTCATGGGTGTGGATCAATTTAACAAAAATATTTAATAAGCTGCAGGAAATGTTTCCAGTTCAGCATAGTATTAGCAGTTCATAAATTTGTATCATGTAAAAGTGCTTGTCATAAAAATGGTGAATTATTTTTGGGGGGGAATGATGCCTGTTTTGTTGGTTTTATACACAAGTAGATTGACTTGTGTAGGAAGGACTGGCATCTGTCTGATGCCAGTGTGGGATTCAAGGGGACGATGTGTCTTAATTGGAGGAGAAGTGTTGGAAGTGAAGCTGCTGAGTTGCAGAAGTTACTCTAACAGCGTCTGATGGCACTGGATTTCTGTCAAAGCACGAGGCAAAGCACACAGCAGCGATGGCAAGTGGCTTGTCCAGGGATGACTGGGTGGTGTGCTATGCTATTGTGTGGTGGCAGCAATGAGGTACCTCAAAGGTGGCTTGGTGGACGTCATCCAACTTTGTCCAGGGAGGATGAGTTAACCTGCAAATGACTGTTTCTCCATGGCAACTTTACTCCCTTCCAGGCCGTAACCTCTCTGCAGAAGTGGTGTAGTGGTGATCCCATCAGGAGCGGGCATGAGTTTGCCCTGGGGTGGGCAGAAGCATTCCTGTTATGGGATACAGGGATGGAAACCTTGCATAAGAAGTATCTCAGTGTCCAGAGATGGTCAATTCCCACATAACACACAGTGAAACTAGAAATATTGGCAGAAAAGCGTTATTCTGGATGATTGGTGAGTATTTCTGTGTACCTGCCAGCACTGCAGGTGGGGAGGTGGCACCCAAGGCATTGCTTCTTGTGGAGAGATTTTTTTCTCCTGGTTCTAACTCTCGCTGTGACTCTGGACAGTTAGGTAAATCATATGCATAGCTTTATCTGTCTGTAAAGCAAAAGTAATAAGTAGTCCCTGCCACATAGGGCTTATAAATGGTTAATTTTTGGAAAATGCTTTGAAATCCTGAAATGTCTTCTCAGAAACTGCACATGAAGTCAGAATTAAGCAGCAGTGTTTATCTTCTTTTCTCTGAACTGTATAGATAATCATTTAAGAATAAGAGCAAGGGCAGCAGGAAAGCAAATGGTGATACACAACTGCTGGAATGTTGTGGTGGGTAGACTTTGTACACTTGTTTCACCACTGTGCAGCGATGTCTTCACTCCTGAATCCCTGGGGGACACTCACAACTATATGAGTACTAAAGGCATGGGGTTGTTAGAGTTGCACAATTTTACATGTGGGTTAGCAGAATAAGGAACATGCTCAATCATGGGTGTGGGAATACAGTACTCTGGCAGCAATTAAGAGGTGTTAATTAGAAGTACTTATTAGCGGATGTGACTCAAGGTAGTTGTGAGTTACTTAACTTCTGAGGTCAAGAAGATCTAATGTGTCTGAGATGTGCATTATTAAGTGTCCATGGGACTACAGGACTGTCCACAGGGACAGTCTGTAATACCAGAGCTCAAACTGAAATTTGGAGGTTCATTAAGTGACTTAGTGACAGTTTCACAGCATCTCTGCAAGCTGGGACCATGCATTTGCATTCAGAAGTGTAGACCTAGGAAGGATTTGTTAAGGCTCTTTGGTTGTATTGGTTGGGAACATACATGTGTGTGCTGGGAATTGACACTGCTGTGCTGAGAGTCGTTGTTACTCAGCCTGCATTCAAAGGAAGGATAGTGGAATTTTATGATAAACAAAAGCTTTCTCGTCTGTCTGAAGAACAATGGCATTTTTTTCCAATTACCAGTTAACCAATTGATAACAAAACCTCAGCAACGAACAGGACAGTGGAACATCATGCCTCTATGCTGCCTAACTAACCTGCAAATGCAGGAGAGATCATACCTTCATGTTCAGCATATGCCTTTATAAAGATGTAAAATGCGAGGACAGTCTGGCTGCTTATGCTTGGAAGAGGCATTATTTCTGCCAACAGCCAGGCATGTTAAGCAAGTCATGGAATATGGCTCATGGTGAAGTACTTGTTACAGTTCTGCGCCAGTTATCAGGGTTTTTCCTAATGTACAATGAGAGTGAGGGATAACACCTAGCAGTCGTTTGGTTTTGTTTTCATCTCTTTAGTTTTTCCCCTCTTGCCTTTTTTCATGTGTGTTTTAAGCCAGACTGACTTTCCTACTAGCACTCTGAATTCAAAGCTATGACATTGCACAGCTGTGTCCTATACTTACTGGTTTTTAAAAGCCTGTCACAAGCATGAGTGTTTTGTTTGTTTCTTTTATATGTAGGCATATAGTGTAAGGAATGGGTGTACTTAACCATGGATGTGGGAATATGGACACTATGCTAAGAAATAATAGCATTTGGTTGCCTTATTTCTGAGAGTGCTAGCATTTGCAATTCCATCTTGGTTTGACAGGTAGTTGAAGCTTGTGGAGAATGTGACCTTTTGCTCTCTGCACTGCTTTTTCTGAGTTGTGTCCAGAGGCTGGAGAAGTCAGGTAGCACTTGGGCAGGGGCTGGGTCAGGTCTGAGATGCATGGAGAAGAAAGAGAGTAAGTTGACATGAAACTTAACACGGTTATCTCTTGTGATCTTGCTTTGTTCCAAGACTATTTTTTCTCCAGGGAGATGTTTCTAGTAGATAAAAAAGACTTGAGAAATGAGTTGTATTGCGTAAAGCCCTTAAATGAGACTCAGGGGAAGATCTTGGTCTGTGTCCATGTAAGTGGAGAACTCCTTGGATACCTTGTTGCTCTTGGTCATCCTGGAGCCTCTGAAGTTTGAACAGGGGCTGAGACTGATAAAATTTGGACTCTGGTGGTTTTTTTGGGTGTGTTTTGTTTTGTTTCTTAAAGTAAGTATCATAGATGGTGACCAAACATTTTCTTCTTTCTAAGCAGAAAGAAACAAAACACTCAAAGTCCAACACATTCACCAAATTTTGCAGGGCTATAGTTTTTGATGAATCTCCTCTGGTTAAAGTTTAGTCTTTCGTCAGCCAGGTGTATGAAATTACTGGTTTGATGTTGATGTGCAAATATGCTAGTCCTTATATGCGCTCACTTGGATTAAAAAGATTATATTCCTCCTCCATGGAGTTGTACCCATGCCTTTTCTTATATAGCTGGCAGATTATGACTAGGTAAGACAGGTCAATTATCAGTGGCTTGCTGCTTTTTCTTCCTGCTCTAGTTCAGAGTATTATTATCATTGGCAGCTAATAAAGTAAGGTTCCTCCTGGAAGAATTTCTGGCTTGAGGCAGAAAAAGTTTTCTTACCAGTTTTGAACTGCTGGGGACTATTGTGTTTTTTGAAACCTTATTCAAGGGTTCACAAAACTGTTACAAGTACATCCTGAGTTGTGCATAGCCTGAAGAATATCCTGGGGGTAGGGAGACATAAATAATTGTTTAATTGGGCTGCTCTGCTGTGTACCTTATATCATATTGAGTATATGGAAAGGACTGATTTTTAGTGTTTTACTGTAACAATTCTCTGAGTCCTAAGCTGAGCATTTATCCTAGTGAAATTTAATGTGATGCAAAGCCAGACACCCAAATGTATTTTGACTTAAGCTTTCAGTTTGTAAATAAAAATGTTGCAGATCTCTCACCTTTCAAATGTTTGGTAATTATGGTAACTGAAGTCTTACCAGGATGAGCCTTACAAAGAAAACACATCTTATTGGAAGGAAAAAACCTTTGTGATTAACACTTTCCAAATAGTTAATAACTATTTTTATATTTCATTGGATTTATGAAAGAACACGTCTTCACAGGTTGTTGTTAGCAGACATGACAAAAATCTGAGTAATATATCAACATTGTTTTAATTAAACATACATTGGTATTCTCCTGAAAATTCACTTTTGACATCCAGCTTATAGGCTTAAAATGAATGTAAAACTTTTTATACTCCAGAAAAATATGTTCTTGTGCTCAGAACATGCAACAGAAGCAATCCCATGAAAATCAATTAGAATAATAGAGGCATTGCAGAATATCATTGCAATAGTTAAGTAATTATTCCACTGCATGACTTAGCAGGAGGATAAATAATGCATGTAGCATAGTGTTGGAGCTTGCAAGGAAGATTCATGCTGGCAGAGTGGATGGGAAGGGCAAAGGCAGATTACATATCTGAGGAGGAGTCTGCTGGGTCCAGTAGCTGATGACTGAAACCTTTCAGTGCCTGCAATAATGAAGATGCAAGAGAGACCCGATTTTCTATTACTCTTAGAATTTCAATATGCCTTTGGGAGGAAATCTTCCTTTGCTCTGTTAGCACAGCTTGACTCCAGCTGTTTCTTGGAGCTGCCAGGCTGGTTGTGGGTGGGTGGATGGATGCTCAGCTTTGGGGTGCAAGCAAATCCTTTGGGGAATTGCCTTTTGGAGTAGTGGAGGAGTCCAGTCTAAGTCCAGCTTTGCTGCCACCTTTCTGGGACAGCTCGGGAAGTGTGGAAGACCTCCAAGGTGACACTGCCTTGCCTGGCTCACCACTCTTAACTTCTCTGTATTTCCTCCACTCTGTGTGTTACCACTGTGGATCTGGGCTGCTCCTTATCTGCTGGCAACCAGTGATAGGACCCAAGGGAACAGCAGGAAGCTGTGTCAGGGAAGGTTTAGGTTAGATATTAAGGAAAGATTCTTAACCCAGAGGGTGGTTGAGCACTGGAACAGGCTCCCCAGGGAAGTAGCCATGGTGCCAAGCCTGACAAAGTTCAGGTTGCATTTGGACAAGGCTCTTGGGCACATGGTGTAATTTTTAGGGTTGTCCTGTGCAGGGACAGGAGTTGGACTCAAGGATCTTGGTGGGTCCCTTCCAGCTCAGGAGATTCTATGTTTCTGTGCTGTTGGTTGGGCTGAGAGAGCTGCTTCATGCATTAAGGCAAAGCTTGGAATCTCATTAACAGCATGTCCCAGCCCCTGACCCAGCTGCGAGTCTGGTCAGCAGGAATATTGGCTGTTCTTTCAGTGGACAGATGAGGGCTTTGCTTTTTCTTCATTTCAGCTACAACTGAATACTCTGAATCTGTCAGTTGCCGTCAAGAGGATTGTACTTTGGATTAGTGAGCTACTGGAAGCAGTTTGAATCATTGCAGTTAAAAGCATGCTGAACAGCAGTGTAATTAATAGTTACATAATGTCCTCAACAAGCTTAGGATACTAGACTAACTTGGGAAGAAATACAGCCCAGTAAGATCCCTGCATTGCCTGAGGACCACCATGCATTTAAAGGATTGTGTGTTTCTTTCCAGAGTCCTTATGGATAGGGCAGGTTTGATGCTGTTACGTTGGTTCTGTGACTTTTTCTTTTCCTTTATTTTTTCTCTCATATCTTTCTTATCAAGACTCAGTCAAACCAAGAACTCTGCTCACCTTATGCTTGTTGGAGCTATTCTTTGCTTCTGTATTGCAGAAATCTTCAATTGCTGTGGAGTTACAGGTGCTGCATGAAATAACTTCAGCTTATGAGAATAATTTGCATTTTTGTTGTTGTGTTTTTAAATAGAAATTTTAGGGAAATTATGCAGTACCTTTTTGCTCTGGAGGACTAGTAAAGCTCTTTTGGCTCTTTTAACACTTGTGTCTTTAGGGAAGCTGAAGTGGTTATTGAGATTTCCAGAGTAGCTTCAGTTCTGTGACAAGCTTGAACCTGTCTGGAAAAGTTGTGGGTTTCAGCAAGACAGCAGATGAGGCTGTGCCTGAGCCTTACTGTCTTGTAGGTGTTGAACTGGAGGTGTAATGTTTTCAAGCTGTTTGTAGGAACTTCTGCGAATATCTTCAGCACACAGAGGTGGTGATCAAAGTTGTGAGGTGTTGCTGTAGTTCTGGGTGAGTTTGATAAAAAGTTAACGTAATTTATTATTCCCTTGGCTGACTGAGTGCTTCAGTTTTCTTAAACCCTGATGCTCTAACATTTAAAAATATTTTTTTTTCTCCTAGTTTACATGGCAATGTGGCACTTAAGAGACTTGGCTTAATGGTGGATGTGGCACTGTTAGATTTACAGTTTGACTTGATGATCTTAAAGGTCTTTTCCAACCTAAATGATTCTATGATTCTGTGAAAAGGGGAGAATTATGCTGGGTCAGAAGTTGGCATTTCTGTTTGTAAAAGGGTACCTTATCAAACACAGTGATTGGTGATTAATTAGAAAGTAATTCTCATGTCTAAAAAGATCAACTTCATATTAAAATGTGATACTACTGCTAAGCAAATCTAAGGCTGCCTGCCCTCCTGTTTTGTATCTGTATTNGGTTGCATTTGGACAAGGCTCTTGGGCACATGGTGTAATTTTTAGGGTTGTTCTGTGCAGGGACAGGAGTTGGACTCAAGGATCTTGGTGGGTCCCTTCCAGCTCAGGAGATTCTATGTTTCTGTGCTGTTGGTTGGGCTGAGAGAGCTGCTTCATGCATTAAGGCAAAGCTTGGAATCTCATTAACAGCATGTCCCAGCCCCTGACCCAGCTGCGAGTCTGGTCAGCAGGAATATTGGCTGTTCTTTCAGTGGACAGATGAGGGCTTTGCTTTTTCTTCATTTCAGCTACAACTGAATACTCTGAATCTGTCAGTTGCCGTCAAGAGGATTGTACTTTGGATTAGTGAGCTACTGGAAGCAGTTTGAATCATTGCAGTTAAAAGCATGCTGAACAGCAGTGTAATTAATAGTTACATAATGTCCTCAACAAGCTTAGGATACTAGACTAACTTGGGAAGAAATACAGCCCAGTAAGATCCCTGCATTGCCTGAGGACCACCATGCATTTAAAGGATTGTGTGTTTCTTTCCAGAGTCCTTATGGATAGGGCAGGTTTGATGCTGTTACGTTGGTTCTGTGACTTTTTCTTTTCCTTTATTTTTTCTCTCATATCTTTCTTATCAAGACTCAGTCAAACCAAGAACTCTGCTCACCTTATGCTTGTTGGAGCTATTCTTTGCTTCTGTATTGCAGAAATCTTCAATTGCTGTGGAGTTACAGGTGCTGCATGAAATAACTTCAGCTTATGAGAATAATTTGCATTTTTGTTGTTGTGTTTTTAAATAGAAATTTTAGGGAAATTATGCAGTACCTTTTTGCTCTGGAGGACTAGTAAAGCTCTTTTGGCTCTTTTAACACTTGTGTCTTTAGGGAAGCTGAAGTGGTTATTGAGATTTCCAGAGTAGCTTCAGTTCTGTGACAAGCTTGAACCTGTCTGGAAAAGTTGTGGGTTTCAGCAAGACAGCAGATGAGGCTGTGCCTGAGCCTTACTGTCTTGTAGGTGTTGAACTGGAGGTGTAATGTTTTCAAGCTGTTTGTAGGAACTTCTGCGAATATCTTCAGCACACAGAGGTGGTGATCAAAGTTGTGAGGTGTTGCTGTAGTTCTGGGTGAGTTTGATAAAAAGTTAACGTAATTTATTATTCCCTTGGCTGACTGAGTGCTTCAGTTTTCTTAAACCCTGATGCTCTAACATTTAAAAATATTTTTTTTTCTCCTAGTTGACATGGCAATGTGGCACTTAAGAGACTTGGCTTAATGGTGGATGTGGCACTGTTAGATTTACAGTTTGACTTGATGATCTTAAAGGTCTTTTCCAACCTAAATGATTCTATGATTCTGTGAAAAGGGGAGAATTATGCTGGGTCAGAAGTTGGCATTTCTGTTTGTAAAAGGGTACCTTATCAAACACAGTGATTGGTGATTAATTAGAAAGTAATTCTCATGTCTAAAAAGATCAACTTCATATTAAAATGTGATACTACTGCTAAGCAAATCTAAGGCTGCCTGCCCTCCTGTTTTGTATCTGTATTGCTTCCCTGAGTGTCAGTTTGCTCGATATTCTCTGCCATGGACCTTGGATAATTAAGAAAAAAGCCTGCTGTTCTGAGGAGATAAATGCAGCTTATGTTTGGAACGTGGCTGATTAGCTCAGTTGTGAAAGTGTAATTTTATGTCAGTAGTTTCTGGCAGGATGGATACTGGCTTTGCAGAACTTGATGTCCCTCTGCTCTGCTCCCTGATACCCAGTTGAAGTTGTTGGTGAAAATCTCCCAGGACTTCAGGATCTGAAACTTGCAATGGACCTCTTCGTTTTTCAGTGAAAAAGAACTTAAGCTATTATGGGCTTCTATTTGCTGAGTCACTTTTTCACTTTCAACCTATTTCTAGTGCAAATACAAGGCTGCAGTTGTATGTGGGGTGGAGGTTTGAGATTCCTGACTGGTGCAGTGGCTTAAGCAGGGGTTGGTGCATGTGGGCTTGAAGCATCCAGAACAGAGTTGGTGTCAGTGTTAGCTGTGGAGAGCTGGAGCATACTGGAGGCTGTGTGGAGATCAGAGAAACACCCAAATCCTAAAAGAAACAGAAAATTAAAGAGAAGCAAAACTTTTTAAGGCCTGTGGAAGTTATTTACCAAAATTTGAAGGTAGGGAACTGGTAGACGCTGATGTCTGTTTGCCAGATCTCTTGCTCTTATTTTTGTCTGTGCTACCACTTGGGCTTTGTTGTTTGGTTTTTTTTTTTACTTCTGTGTTTGCTGTCCATGAGTTCCTTGGACCATTTATGATTTACAGTACATGCTTGTTTACAGTGTGAGGGCTGTTTTGTTTTTTCAACATCTCCATGATGATCACTGAGTTGTATGGTATCTTGGTGGGCTTTTTTCTTAGGTTTTCCACATGAGATGCTCTACTACTGTATTTGTGCTGGCAAAGTGTTTTGGGCTGAGCATGGCTAATAAAGTTGGAGTTTTGGGATGTTGTGTGTGAGGGGTTTTTTTTTAATTATTATTATTAAATAAAGCCATCTTAGAACTAGAAGAAGCTATTCAAACCAAAGCATAGCTTTATAAGGGTAGCTGCATCCATGCTGGGCTTTATTTTAAAGCTGGTGTCAACCTCTTTACATTCTCAAGAGGTGTCACTGTGGTGGTAAATTGTGTATTTTGCCAGATTGTCCTTAGTTAATACACAATGGGGTACTGTTCCTGATGGGAACTTTGGGTGCTGAGGCAGTGCTGATAATTATCAGGAAGATTTGGGATGGCATGCTGTTTTTACAGACTGTATCCTTTTGAAGCCAAATCTGCAGCATTGAAAATCTTTGGGACTTTGTAATCTTTCCTTCTACAAGGGTATTATTTATTTGAGAAATTGCATAATACTTGTTATGCAAGCAGTCTCTTTTCAGCCACTGTGCACAGTGTATAATAGAAAGAAGTGTAATGTTTTTCTAAATTTAGGCTGCAAGTGGCACAAAGTAAATCCCAGAACTGAGATATTTTAATGAAGAGAGGTTTTAATGAAGGTTGTATCCTGTTTATAACAGAGATAAGGCAGAGCTGACTGCAGCTCCATCAAATGCTCACACCTGTTCCATAAAGAAATTCAATTCCTACCATACATCTGATTCTGAGAAATGGTGATGGAGTGGACAGGCTGTGTTGTGGATAAAATCAACATAGGTCTATTAAATTGAAATATATTTTTCCAGGAATATTTCTAGTAAACAACATCTTAGGTGAAATCTATCCATGCCTTACTTTACAACTTCTCTTTTAAGGATTTACTGCATGCACTAAGTTCTAGGTCCTTTTTCACATGTCTCTGTGTGTCCTGAAACAACTCATTTTGTAGACCTCTCCTTTTCCTCTGCAGGCTGGTGAATGGTCTTGGTTTTGAGTTTCCCTGAGAATCTGGCTTTAAAAAAAGCAGGAGTTGATACAGTGGAGTATTGCTGGGGTTATAGAAGGACCCTGGAGCCCTCATGTCCTACCCATCTGTGCATGCAGGTAGGATTGACAAGGCTCCATCCCCACTGTGTTAAAATACAGCGTGGCTGCTTCCCGGCATCAGAGGCCTTAAAGGTTTCACAGTCAGTTTTTAGCAGTGTGCCTTGAGTATATCTGTTCAGTTGAGAAAAGCTTGTTTCATGTAACTCAGAAGAGTTATTCACTTGAACAAAAGAGACTTAAAATGCAGCTGTTAATTGTCACAGCCAGTGACTTTTTTTCTGTGCATTGCTGCCAACTGCGAGTGTTTTAAGCTTGCATCCAAGGTATGTGAAGAGCCCTACCTGTTACCTGCACCTCCCTCAGTAAGGAAAGAAGTCATTCAATTATTCCCTATAATTAAGTGTACTTCAGGGGTAGTCAGGTGTTAGTTAATTCATGGGCTCTTCTACTGGCTTTTACTTCTCCAGCAGTGTGTGCCTGCCAGTCTTCTGTCATCTCCTGTGGCCTCAGGCATTGGGGAATGTCCTGACTCCCTCAGACCTCTGTAATGGGCAGGCTACTCCTGAGAGTCTCGAAAAGGGGGGGAGTTAGATGAGGATGAGAGTAAGTCCAGCTGATGTAAAAATATCCAGGTTGAATGAATTTGAGAGATCCTGTGACTGCAATAATATATGAAGTATTTAGAATAACTTGTCCAGTTTTGCATGGTTGCCCTGAAAGCAGGCTTGAAGGCCATTTTTTTCACTACATGGGGCTAGTTTAGCCTAAGCTTGTATCTTCCTATAGAAAATGTTGAAACCTAACCCTAGAACTACTGTTGCAGCTGCTTTCTGTAAAATGCATTTATAGGTATTTGCAGCATCCAAAAGGTTTACTCATCACTGAGCACTTGTAACACAGGCAAGTTGTTTGTGTCCCTGTATAGGGTGTGCACATATAGCATTGGGGAACTTAGCTTCACCTCTGTAAAATTCTGAAGAAAACCTTTAGACTCTCTCACATGAGTGATTTTTCTCCTATGAGTGGGCCAGAAGAGAATAAATGACCTGAAGTGCTTGCTGGTACAAAAACCAGAAATATGATAGAGGGGTTTATTTATTTATTTATTTATTTTGCTGAAACCTGTTGTATTAAAGTAGTGGATGAGCATGCCTGTGAAGCTGCTCTGGTGGTTTTATTTGTTTTTGAAGCAATGAGGAAATAATTTGAGAAAGGCCTGGGTCCTGGTTTTGCAGTGGGCACTGTGCATGGGCATGCTTTGTCTGCTGTTCATTAACAGGCTAGCTTCTTTAGACTTGATGATTCAAGGTTCTTTGTATGAGCTTATTTTCAAGTGTTTTATGTCACTGCAGGTCAGCCTTGAAGAGACAACAGCTGTTTAAATGGGAAATCCACTTTTCTGAGAAGTACCTTCTCTTAGTGACTTCTTTTATCAAATACTTTGATGAGAGTCTTGTCTGTTTTGGTAAAACTCTTGTTTTGGCTGCTGCTGTAAAGACTCCAAGAGGAACAGGGGGATTTTTGGTGCAGTGCAGTGATGGAAAAGGTGTATCCACACAGCAAGTGCAGATGTGACTATAGGACAATTCCTGATGATTAGGAGAACTGTAGACCTGAATTTACGCCGTAGTGCAAGCACACCATTCCCAAAAGAAGCAAAGCTTCTTGTGCTCTGTCAAAAGGCTGACTTTTCTCTGGAAATTCCTGTGGAAGAGCCCTACCGTTGATGTCAAAAGGAGCATAGTGTTTGCAAAGGATATTCAGTATCCAGGATTCCTGCTACAAATGTGGGTTTAAAAGGTTCACAGTTTTACTCTTCTTTTGACTACCGATCCTGCAGTAGCTCAGTCCTTTTTGTGCCTAAGGTAAAAGCTGTTTACTTGAAGATGGTGGAATTGGTATTACAAGTTTAAACTTCAGGGGAGAAAACACTCCTGAAGCATAGTTGTCTGTAAGCAAAGCAGTCTGATGCTTCCCAGGCATTTGGTGACTGTATCAGCATCCCTGGGAAATGTGTTGAGCCTCCAGGAAAGGAGGAGAGACTCTTCTTTAACAGTTGCGTAAGTAGCATTTAAGCTACATCAAGCTTAGACTGTGTAACTCATTGGTTTTTCCCTCTTCACCTTTACTACCTTCTTTAAGCTTAATATGACACTTGGAGAGGAAAAAAAAAAAGCTCTGAAGTGATTTGCTACCTTTTCCTTTAGAAAAGACTTGAAGCTTCTGCCAAGTTCAGAAGGAGATAGCTACCTGTGTTTAGAAGAGCAGCATATGATGGCTGTCAGGGTCGAAGACTGCTTGTTGGTTTTGGATGAAGCCACTTGCCCTGTGCTGCCTTGGCTGCCACTGGGAGAGGAAAGAAGCTGAATAAACAGGGAAACGGTGAAATAAACAGAAACAAAACCAAACCTAGCCCCTGGCTTGGGGCGTGGACTTGAGTCAGTGAAGTAGCTGTTTCAAAATGAGACTTTCTTTTGTTAAAAGAAGGCCCATGAAAGCTTTTCTGCTTTTGTTTTTGTGCCATCATGATAACTTCCATGCATTTTTCTGTTATTTGATTGCTTTCAGTTTCTTGTAAGGATACTTCTTTGGAAAGTGAGCACTTGTGTTACTGCAGCATTAAGGTGGTTGCTTCAACCTTTCCTGATTTGTCTACTCCCAAGTTTCTAACAGAAGTGACCATTTTCAGGTAGTGAACTTAAGCCTATGTGTTTTTCTGAGTTGCCTCTCTGTGTTTAAAGATGTTAAACAGACTTTTGGGGTTTCAGGTCAGGCTGCAAATACTCATGCCAGGGCTTCCAGCACTTGTCTTCCTCACCACTGTTCCCCATGAGTGCTGGAGCTGCCCCTGCACTGATGTTGACCTGTCTGGCTTTGTGGCTGAGAGCGGGCAAGGGGGGAATAGGTGGATTTGAAGATCTGGTGGCAGGAGCAGGCAGGGCTGCCTCACATGAGCAGTGCAGATGGACGGGGCAAGTTTTGTGTTGGTGACACTTGCTGCTGCACCAACTGACCCTGGAGATTATGAAAAGAGGTGATGATGAGCAAGTATTTTCTGTTTTTTCCTCTAGATGGTTTGTACATGTGTAATTGCTCACAAAGTTATGCTGGCCTCAACAGCTTTTGCTCTTTTCTCTCCCCAGTCTTGGTGCAGAGCGAGGGTATGAGCCTCTTAGGAGGTGGTTGCTCAACTCAGTCCATGCTGTTTTCTGCAATGTGTTTGAGTGAAAACAAGGTTCTGGTTTTAGCTTGCTTTAACTTGGAAATTCTGGTGATAAGCAATTAGCTGCACAAATCTAGGAAGAAATTAGAAGAAGCAACATAACATAGTAGAATCTCACAGAGTAATTTTTGTAAATCTCTAGAAGCAAGTAATTTCTCTTCATCTGGTAGATGGGTATCACCAGTGTGGTATAGTCCTGGGGCTCAGAAAAACTTCATTTACTTTCTTCTGGTGTCATCATCCTCAAGCAAGCAACTCGCTCTTTGTCAGAGTTTCCCTGTAGTTAAATGGAAATAAACCTAACCAAGGGATGTGTTGATAAATACACTGGAGACTGAATGGCTGGGTATTGTGATGCTGAGAGCTGCATGATATGCTTAAACCAGAACCAAATACATATACAAGTAGGTGGACTACTTAGTAGTGCTTTTCAAGACTTTGCTTTAGTTGTTCTGCTACTATGTTTGCTATTGTGAAATAATTAGTATGTGGTTATTAGCAGAAAAATAGGTTTATAATACATTATCTTAAAATCTCTGTATTTAGGTAGTTGGTAAACTTTAACTTTGTTCAGGTGATTCACAAAAAAAATCTGTAGCTGACATCACATATAAAGTAGAAAATCTTGGTGTGTATGGACAGCATGTTTTGACTGAGGAGGTTGTAAAGGATGTGCCATGTGCTGCTCTTGAGCTTTCTGTTTGATTTTGTTGTGTAGAGGAAGTGAAACTTCAGCTGTATTTTGCATAGTCTTGTCTTCCATTTCCAAGTAAGATCTGTGCTGGCTTCTGTGTTTCATTCATCTGCAAGTGAGTTTCACTTTCATGACACTTTTTAGTTAGGCATGGTGTTAAATTTGCATTTATTTGCTTCATGTACATTATGTGGTATTTCCTTTTGTATATTCCTCCTGTAAGAATTTACAGTGGGATTTACCAGGCTGATGTATTGCCTGAGACGTGAAAATACCTCAGTATATCTTTAATTATAGAAAAATGCCCAAGCTTCACCTCTTCCTTCCCTGCCTAAGTGCCAGACATAGGGCACAGTTCAGTAGCAATCCCTTAAACTGATGAGTGACAACTGACATGGTCACACCTCATTTCTGAGCCTGTATCTCTGAATTTTTCACTGTCATTTGTTGGTTAACAGAAGGTGGGTTATGTGAAGAAAGAAGTTACTCAAATCCAGAATCTTGACATGCAGACTGAGTCATTGCAAGACAACAGTCAAGCGAAGACGGATGTTTTGTACAGGAAAGCCTTGAGTTGACTCTTCAGCCTTCCATTAAAGGATCATGCTGAATGTTGTTGCTCTTACCTTGTGTATTTGCCTCTCGGAAGGCAAGCGGTGACAAACACCCAGACACTTCTTTCTCCACCAGTGCCGGAATGTGTGGGAGCTGCAAGTTTTGGGAGCTGTTGGCTGTTTCTATGCAGACACCGTTGGGTCTAGCTTTGTCCTGAGACTCTCTAGATGACATAGTGAATTAAGCTCACAAACTCACACGTGTTGCAGGTCAGGCAGGCTGCCAAGCACTCAGCCAGCAGGGAGAAAAGGCATTAGGAATCCCAGTAATCCACACATCAGTCTCTGTGTGCTGCTTGGTCAGTGGAGACTGAGCGAGTGAGCTGCGGAGAGATTGTGGGTATTAAGTGGGATGGGTAATGAAAGGCTATGCTGGTGCTGATGTGAGAGTCTTTAAATGGAAAATGACTTGAAATGATGGTGCCAGGGCAGTGATTTGCAGCTGCCACAGGTTCAGTCTAGTTTTTAAAGTGAGACTTCTCTAGGATAGAGGACCAGAAGAATTTTTAGAAGAATTAAGAAAACCAACCAAAAAAAGCCATACAAAAACACCAAACAAAACCAACTTTTAAACTGAATTTGCTTGCTTTACCTCCCTGGGACTTGCACCAGAATGATGGCAATTCAGGGTTTTGGTTGTGTATGGTCATGTGTGTCTGTGTGTTTACAAATAAATGCAAGCCATATGAGAGTATGTAAGATGCAAAATAGTACTCGTGAGGACAACAGCAGTGGTAGGAAGCTCAAGGATACAATGAAATGAGCATTTGGGGTTCAAGATTACCTTATCTGAGAACTTTCTTGAAAAATGATAGTTTTGTCTGGACAAGTCCATTAGCATTGTTACCTGCAGATCAGAAGTTGGCTGGGAAGAGGACTTGGAAGTATTTCTGTGGTTTTACTTAATTATTGCTGGCTTTTTGTTACTGTAGGATAGTGTTCTCTGATAGTTTTGTTTGTGAGGGTAGTTGAGTTTCCCTGTCCTACAATGTGCTAGGCACACATAGATAACTTGCACTGGTATTCCAAGTAGGGAACCAGCAGTTTATTAAATAGGTTTCTTCTGAGACTTTTTAATTAGGGGGAGGAAGAGCTTCTGAATTGAGTATTGTGATAGTGTTTCCTGGCAAATTTTGAAACCATCTGGGTCAGTTCCTCACGCCCAGGAGTAATAATTCTGAAAGCAAAAGTCTCTGTGCTTGCAGGCTGGCTTGTTCCCACGGTGCTTGAACAGCAGCTATCCCTATCCACCCCAGTGCCTGACTTCTTCTTTGGCTTTCCAGTGCAGTAGCCTGCATCTGCACAGGGTTGCCATGTGTTGTGCCACCTGGATGGAGCTGAACACCCCAAAATGTCACTTGGAGAATGGGACACAGATGTATGATTGTGTTCAGAGGACATCCTCTGAGCACATGGTGGTCTTTTGAAAATGCATGTATGCCTGCCTCATCCTCCTTTAGAATGTTTCTTATGCTTTCTTATGTTTACAAAAGCAAACAGATTTATCGCACCATTGACAGTGACTGTTTCACTGCAGATTGTTTTGGGACAGAGGTAGGAAGCAATGAGTGGGGTACCACTTACTGGTACCAGTGGGTCCAGCTCCCCATACTGCTGCTTGGTGCTTTGTTGGTTCCTCAGGCAGTGCTGGCAAACAGTGGAGCAGTGTCTGCTCCACACTGCAGCAGCCCTGATGTGTATCTTGAATTGTGTAGCTGCTGCAGGATGGAGCTCTGTTGGCAAAGCTGCATTCCTGGTTGTTCAAGGACTCTTAAAACACTGCTTTCATCTGAAAGGAAATGCTGTCATTGGTGGGGTTTTTAATAAAAACGAGGTTTTGCTTGCTGGAAAAACTGTTTCTCTTGTTTAGGTAAAGCCTGAAGTGTCTGATGGAGCTGAATTAAAATAAATGCCTTGCTCAGTTGGCTTTTTTATTTTTTTTCCATGTCATCCCTAGAGATTTAGGGCCCACTGAGACTATTCAGCATCTGTAGTAGAAATGGTAGTTTCTCATCTTGCTTCTCTGTGAACTTAGCCTGGTTAGTAAATGATAGAGAAGTCTTTTTTCTAAGTGTACAGTGTTCCAGTGTCATGCAAGCACAGTGAAATGTTACTTTGATAAACCAGCCAACCCCTGCAAGGGACTCTGCAAGAGAGTTACTCAGTAGAAGTTTGTTAGTTCTTTTTAAGCAAACGTATTGTGTCACCCTATCTGCAAATTAGGTATTCAGGTAAGCTGCATTTCTCAGAAAGTAAATATTCTGTAAATTTAAGTATTATGTTTAAGTGACTGGGAACCCCTTTATGTAGCTCTTGCTAGTGACCATTGCTCACAGGTTTGTAGGCTAGCTTAGTCCTATCAGTACTGATCTTAGGATAGTATTTGAAGGGTGGCAGATTGCAAAACAAACAAACAAAACCATACACACACAGAGACATATAAGAATCTTGATCTCTCTATATCAAAGCTGCTTTTAAAAATCAGTTTAAAAATTGAAATCTCCCAGGTTTATAGAAATTCACCTTGTTTCAAAGTTAAAAGTTACCTTCCATTTGCTAATAATAGTCATGGGTGTTGGAAGCTTTTGTCAAAGCACAAATTCTGGCCCGTGAGATTGGTGTGCAGCTTCAAAACCTTAAAATCTCATTCAAATCTAGCTGTACACCAGGTGATGTTTTATACTCTATTCAAATGCTGATATTTGGCAGACATAGGTTAGACCATATTAGATTTTCCTCTTCCTTAAAAAAAAGCCAAACAACATTGACAGGCTTCTTTGGAAGTGGTGCTGTATGTGATGCTACATTATTAGGTATTGTATATCTAATACAAATGTAAATTTGGAGATACTTGAATATGTTTCAAGAGGGAATGCTCTTACTCTGTAGAAATATATGCATTATTTTTGCGCTTACCCAGTAGCACACCATTAAGAAGGATGCTTTTGGTAATGTATTTTATATTTTAGTACAAGCTTGAGAGGATCAATTTCAGAATTGAGCTGACATCCCTTTCTTGGTAGGGAGCTCATTTTACCAGGATTTCTCCTTTTTTTTTTTCTTGTTTTACAAGTTTGATCTCTCTGTCCTGCTGTGATTTTGAAGTGTGAAATGTAAGTGTCCCAAAACTTAGAGGGAGATGCTTCTGGATGGGACTTGTCAAGCTGGATTAAAGGGTGGTGCATACCTGACAGTTTTCATTACTAGTCAAGATTTCAGTGTCTGAAACAGAAATGTATATGTATCTGTTAGCAGATGTGATAAAGCACGTTTATAGCACCAAGTCTGGTATTTCTACTTTTAGTTTTAGTTAGAGTTGCTAAAACAATTATTTTTCTCATTTTCATTATTTTAATTTATAATACAACAACCATGAGCAGTTGCTTTGGGGAATCCACATGTTAAATTTTCATAAGACTCATTTATACTCTCCTGCTGCCATCTGCACCCTGTTACTCAACAGGAAGTTTTGAGCCTGTTCATTTTCCTCAGGATTATACATAGCTTAATAAACAGCCCAATAGGAAGAAGTATTTAAGTAATTTTGTTGTAAATCTGAGTATTTTATTATGCACATCTTGGTTGCTGCCAGCTTTATGAACTGTTTTGAAATTTTTGCTTATTTTTGCAGCTTATTTTTGTCAAGCAAGTAAAATGGCCTTAGCTTTATCATCATTCTGGTGCTAGAAGGCAAGTAAATTTTGTGCTGAGATCAGTGAATTTTCCATAACAATTTTGTCTAAGTCCTTGTAAATCATGGAACATTGGTTATTTTTCAGCAAGGAGTGTCCATAGATAAAAACACCAGAAGCAGCTGCACAACAAATTTTACCATTTGAGTGCAAAATCTTCTTGAAGTACTGATTTGAATTTCCAGTGATGGATTAAGCTGAAGTGCCAAGTGGATCAGTGATCACTGATCAGGTCAATAGCATGATCACAGTTGCAGGAAGTTTCTAGAAATGAAACTTGTGCAGCATTTTCAACATATGACTAAAATTATTGGTGACTGAAGACATTCTCATGCCTAACAAAAATTATTTAGGAATATCAAGGCCATCTTTTCAGGTTTGGGCTTGGTGTGATTTTTACATTTATGGTTGCATTTCATTTCGTAAACACTCAGTTATGGATTTTGTGTATATTAGCACAATTTTTCTGCTGCTGTAGAACTTCTTCCCTACAAATGCAATAAAAGAATAGGAGGCAATGTTTTTCTTCTGAATGCTCAGCCATGGACCTAACTGCTACTGGTGCTAAGCAAATGCTTAAGCAGAGAGCAAGAAAAAGGAGTTGTAAAGTTGCTCTTGTTCCACTGGAATTTAGAGTAATCTTGCAGTTGGGAGTTGATGCTATTTTGATCTATTACATCTTGCAGATTTATTTTAAGCAGGAGAGATGTATTGTGCTCTTTTTTCTTAATTTCTTATTTTTTTTTAAATAAGTCATAAAAAAATCCTAGTGGAAAATTCTTTATGTAAAATAATGGAATGAGAAAACATCTGAAAAACTAATTCTGACTATATACTTTTGTCTTAGATTTTATATATATAGATGCAAATCAGAAGTAGCTTAATAAGATTTGAAAGTTGTGATCATTTGGACTGTTCTACTTCCCCGTCAAACGAGACAAAACATGCTTAAAATGTGGCAAATTTGGTGTTTTGGCAGTTCTGTACTAATTTTACATTTATTCACAAGTGTCTTGAACTCTTTTTAAACATGCTTTTTTTTTTTTTTTTTTTTAAATGAAAACAGAAGAAGTTAATTCAGACTTTTTCCCATTCTAGCCCTTAAAAAGATGTTCCTGTTGTGGAATTAATTCCAGGAGATGAAAACAGCCACAGTCCTTACTTGAGAGTACACAGCTCTTCAGTACTGCCTTGCTGGTGTGTGTATAGTGTAGGTAGACATAGATGTAGAGATATATGCAGGTTGGCACCACACAGAGGTGAGGGCTGCAGCCTTCTCCCGCATCTCCAAGGACAGAGCCAAGACATGGCTGGAGCAGTTGCTGTCATCCAAGTGAGCCTCTTCCAGGGATTTGGACAAGGCAGAGAAAGCACCTGCAGAGTGAGCATGTGCTAGGCAGCCTCGGGGCTTTTGCTCCTTAGCTCCTGCAGATTAGATATGAAATTATCTCCTGTTGCAGCTTAGATAGGTGCTGCAGAGGAGAAGATGGATGAGGCTGCCAGCACTGCGTGAGCTTCCACACAGCCTCTTACTCTAAAAGGAGAAACAGGGCAGTATTTTTTAGAAGACTTGGGCATGACTTCTGTTTTGCCTCCTGCAGACACTGTAGATTAAATTTTACAGTATTAGTGGTTTAAGTAAACCTCAGGCTCTCTTCCAATAACTGATACTCAGCATTGTTATTCACCATCACCACTATGTTCTGTCCACACTCTGGTATCAAAGAAGCATGCAGAACAACTCTTCCTTTTGCCATCTTGTGATTTCAAATCAAATAGCTGCAAAAGGGGAGAGTTGTTACTCTTGAAGTGCTGTTTAGCAGCAGACCTTGTGGGGATGGCTCTTCATTCTCTAGAGTGTGTAGCAGCTTTTGTTTGCTGCTGTCTACACTGCTTGGTGTCATGAACCCTTCACAAAGGCATATCAGAATGAACCTGTAGTCCAAAACACATGCACCATGTAGTATTATACATCCCTTTTTGAGTTACAGGGTTGTGTGGTAGAGAAGGGCAGAGGCTCAGGGCAGTAAGGTAAGCAGAGCCTGTGAGAGTGGATGGAAAAGACCCAGGTTTATGAGCAAACTCAGGCTCAGTGCTTTTTAACTAGAAAGCTCAGTCTGTGATTTACCAATTTCCCTTGAAAAAAACAAACAAAACAAGTGGAATTTCCATATAGTTGCAAAAATGCAAACAGTGGTGCTTCTCCACTGAAAATTTTCCAGCAAATTCCCAATTAGCCTCATTCTCTGGCTTGGGGCTCCTCTCTTTCTGGCAGCTCAACAGGTCTTAAGTCCAGCTGTGCAAAGAGCTCCCTGTAAGCTGTTTTTCTACTGAATTTGATAGGAGGTGAATGGTCCTGATTTGCTTTCACGCTTGGATTTGTGATCGTGCCTGCAAATGGTATTTGCAGTTTCCACTTCTGTACTGTATTAGAAAGGGTGTTTGGGGGAATTCTCTGACTACTCAGCTTCAGCATGGCAAAATTCTGGTCAAACTGCTGCCAAAAACCTCTTCTGACCTTGACTTTAAAATGTTTTGTAATGAGATTGTATGAAACAAAGAAGAACTGTAGAAGTATTGAAAACTTACTCTGCTATTGAGTAGTCATACTGAAATAGTTTCAGAGATCAGTTTTGGGACTCAGAATTTGTAATTTTTAGCGTGTTTTTACTTAAAAGCCAGACATGTCACTGCACAGATTCTGCAGCTCCCAACTCTGGGAAGAAAAACTTTGATTTGTAAATATAACCAAATAATTAAAAGTAAGCAATGCTAAAACTCCTGTAACAAGTAAGAATGGAGTATTCTTTTTATAGGCATCATTGAAAGAGCCTCAGCTACTCCATAGTGGCACAGAGGCAGTGACTAGCTGCTTTCCAGCAAACAGTAGTGCCTGTAGTGTTGTGTAAATGGAAGTGACAGTTTGCATTTCAGTTAACTTTCCCATTCTTAATTTGATTTAAGGAAAAAAAAAAAAGAGGGGTGGGAATTGAAGAGAAGCAGGTTTTCACCCTCAACAGCAGGGAGCTGGCAGCTTTGTGAGACTACTAAATATGAAGTACTACAAATAATTGTGAACTTTTAAAAAGTTTAGAAACAAAAGTACTGTGTGGGGGTGTGTGTGTCTTCAAACTGTGAGAAATGACTTGAAGTCTAAAAACTTCTGGTGGGCAAACTTGAAGTTTAAAACATTCTTCTTCAGAAATCTGTGAACGGCTCAAGGTTTGTTGTTGTGGCCAGAAATAGTTATCACAGAGCTTAGGTTCCTTTATCTCTGCATTGCATATTCTTGGCTCTTCTGAGAGACAGTGGCCTGGGTGGTCAAGAGGATGTTGAACAGTTTGTGAGAGGCTCTCTGGAGGTAACTTTAATACTTAGTTTATTTTGTGGGGACAAATTGTTTTGTTTGTGTGAAGCTGTTGTTTGCTTTCATGTCTTTTCCAAGATGTTCAGAGATGCTTGGAGACTTTGAAACATGTTGCAGTGCCCTTCTGTGTAAGGTTGGTAGCAAGTGCCAATTTCTTTCTGAAGGATAACCCTGTCCTGCTGATGATGGTTTGAAAAACCAACACCTACATCCCAGAAGAAGATGTTCCTTAGATTAACTTCTGTATTGTTAAACTTCTGTCTTCTAAATAAAACCACAGTGTTCGCATATCAGCGTTCAGGAAAATTCTGTTCTTTCAACAAAATACTGCTCAGTCACTGTTTTCTTGCTGTTTGTCTTTCTGGTTTTACTGCTTTTATTATTGCCCCATGGTCTTGTACTGCATGGAGAACTTCTCAGATACATGTGTGTAGCTTCCATACTGCTTTGCAGTTGTACACTAAGGACAATTTGTCCATTCATCCTTGTTGCTAAAAAGGACCATGTGGTCATCACAAATGATGCAAGCATGCAAGAATGAGTGCTCACCCCATCATATTTATGGCTTGATTTCTCCAAAGCTTTGGATCTTCTGGATATTAATTTCTTTTAAGGAGATGTTTCTTTGGTTTTTTTTCATGTGTTCACAGCTTAGTTTCTAACCTTGCTTTACAGTATTGCTCAGAAGTGTGCTTATTGTATTGTTAGTCAGGCACTAACTGTTTTATAAACAGAAATACTTCTAGTTTCTTTGTTTGAGCAAAGATATGTTCTTGTGTGACTAGGATTAGTGAAATAATCATGCACTTCACAGTGCACAGCATCTGAAACATGTTTTCTCAAAGAAATGGTGAGCTGTGCAGAGGTCTGTTGGTATCACAGCTTCCATCAAAGCCAGAACAGCATGAAATTATCCAAATCCTCCCTACTTCACGTTACATGAGGCTTTTGACTCTCAAATCCCACTCAATGCCACTTTCATTCTTCTGATAACATAGCTGCAGGAAAGTAAGAGCAATTGTAATTAGATCCACATTTGTGGGGATTGCTGGACTCCCTCAAGGCCTCTGTGTGTTGCTGTGGGTATAAAGCCAGTCTCTGCTCTACAGGGTCTGCAGGAGGCAGGTAGCTTGCCTTTTCTCAAGGCAGCAAGACCAAAGAAATCCCAAACAGATACAGAAATTAGGGCCACATTAAAAATATGGTACAACTTATCCTCCTATATCCCTGTTGAGATCCAGTAGCAACCATGTGTTGAATGTGCCGTAATTTATACTGCTCTGCTTCTAAGCCCAGTTGCAGGAATTGGGAGTGGAGCAGCAGAATTCCTGGGCACCAGTACTCTGGATTTGGTCCCACAACAGGCTTTAAAGGGAATCTTTGAAATCCAGAGGAAAATGCAAGTAGTGAAACACTGCGAGATGCTTTCCAGAACCTTAAAAGTACAGTTTTTCTGATTTTTGTTTGTTTTGTTTGCTTGTTTGTTTTATTATTATTTCAAGAGCACAGGCAGGGAGCCCTTCAGGAAAGGTCTTGCATTTATTCCACTTCCCATGAGCCAGACATCCCAGCATCACCTCACATGGCAGTCTGAGGGGGTAGTATTTGCAGACATAATATTTCTGTGCAGATCTGTTACTGAAAGGTAGAAAAGAGTATTTGCGTGCGTCGTTTATGATAGTTGATGGTAAAGACCTAGGTATCAAACCCACACTTGGAACAGACAAATGTATTTCAGCTTTTTCATGCACCAGTATGTTCTTGCTGCAGAGATCATGAATTGTTGCTCAAATACTTGCTCCTGTAATGTGAACTACAGTTTAAGTAATGTGAAACAATTTACGTGGCTGAACGTGACTTTGAAAGCACAGTTTAATTTAGTTTCATTGCTCCTAGTTTTAGAAGAGAAGACAATCCGTTTTATATTGAAAAAAGAAAAAGAATAACGTTCATTTTGTCACATCAGCCTCTTTACCAAGGCTGTTGCTTAAATTAGAGGAAAACTGTCCAAGCAAAGTGTAACTTGATTTTGATGTTTAAAAGGATACATACCTATTTCAGATACTTGCCTTGAATTTTTTATGATACTATAGATCTGATGGAGGAATGAAGCAGAGTCTCTTGTAGCAGATGCTGGGCACTACTGGTGTCAGAGGGAAGACCTGGTGGCCTCCAAGAAGCAGCAGAAGCACTGTGGCTCAACATTTGTTGTCTGCTTAGGAGTTCAAGAACCAAGTGTAATACTAAGTGTTGCATCTAATCAAATCATTTTTTGGAAGTTGAAACTTGTTAGCTGTGGTTTGTGTGTAATGTTGATACTTTAAACCTTTCAGTAAATGACAATATAGTTGCTCCTTAAATGTGAGTGCTAGTTAGAAGGCTTGGAAGGGGCTGAGTTGAGGGTTGATTTGTGTCACTTATATCTGTTGTTGTTTATATGAACTGTTTAATGTTACAGAAAGTAAGCTGATGAGTAGATTTGGGAGTGAAAAAAAATGGTTAATTCTTACTTCTGTGGCTACTCATTCTTACAGAAAATTCAGAAGTGATTTCAACTTTCTGTTCAGGTTGTTCTGCTCAAGTAAAAACTTCTCTATAGTAGTGGCATATTTAGGTTGAAGCAATCTCTTTAGAGATTGCAAAAACCCCTCTTTAAAAAGAAATAAAAAAATAAGGTCAGCTGGAACAAAATTAGGGACAGGGAGTTTCAGACACATTATAGTGTTCAAAAATAGAAAAAGGGGATCTTTCTGTTCTTATGAATCCAAAATCTGTAGTAGAAGCCAGAGCATGTCAAGTCATTGCAGCCCAAGTGGGAATGAGGCTTGTTTCTCTCCACTGATACTCTTTCTTCCTTGTTCCAATTTTGAAGGAAATACGACTAGTATCCACTGCTAGGTATTATGAATTTACTTTTTTCCTTCTTTCTAGAAGGCAGTGTGAGCTACCTGCTGCCACAGCTGGTGGAGAACTCACAACACTCGGGGGAAGGTGGCTGCTTTGACAAAGAGTGTGACTAAGATATGGCACAGATGGATGTTGAGGTAGAAACAGTGTCTGGAGGGAAGGTCAGTGCTAGGGGTATTAGATTAGGTCAGTGTTAGCCCTTGAAGTGTGTTTTTGGTAGGCAAGAAGACTTGGAGCAGGTTCTGGATGTTGCAGTTATTTTGCTTGATGCCGGTTACTACAGTTATAGTTTGCTGTGGTTAAAAATGCACTGCTTTGCTTGGCTTTTCTGTAAAGGGCTTGTAACCATTGTATCCTGGCTGTAGTAGCAATGTGGGACTTACTTGAAGGATTTTATTACTGCTATTATTACTACTATTAGTATGCCAGTTGGTTAACTTACCAATTTTTTTAACCTTCCTAAGCTTGCTGCTAGTGTAAATGAAATAGTCAAATTAGGAATTGGAAAGCTATTGGCTTATTTGTATTATTTAAAAAGAAGTAAAATAAATCTGTTCTAGTAGTACAGCAGATCAACATCAGCACATGTTGACCAAAGTGTAAACAGCTTTCTGCTCCCATCCTCTATGGGGCAGGAGAAACCCAGCAGGACTTGAACCCCCTTCTGCAGGTAACTGCCTGCCAACACTACTTTCCATTTTGGATTTGCCCTTCCCAGTGAGCCATTGTGCTGTGTGAGAAGCAATACATAAATACAGATTTTGGAGAAGTTCTGCTAGTTATGTCAGTGGCCAGAAAATGATAAAATATAATAAATGTAGTGTACTGTCTCAGGCACAGATAAGGAGTGGAAGAGCGCAGGGTGAAGAGTCTCAACAGGAGCACTTTCAGGCTGATCTTTTTTTGGATTCCAGCTTTCTCTAGGGAAATGCAGTGTGACTTAGGTATTTTTGTTTCATTTCAGTTTAGTTGAAGTTTCCATTTTAGAAGTTGTATCTTCATTCAGGCAGTGACAGGAACAGCAGCTCAGTAGCTGCGGTGGTTAGATGTGAGGCTGGGAAATAACATCACAAGCAGGCACAGTCAGCAGAGTGGTGCAAAGTAGAAAAACTTCAAGGTCCTCTCAGATTCCCGAATTGGGATTTCCCGTGAATGGTTTGGGTTTCTGACTTAGCTGGTTGTGTAAACAGCAAATAACTGTAAGTCTGGGCAGAAGTCTGATCTTCATGCCGTGAGGTTAATCATGTATAATCATGTAAGGAGATGCTATCTGCCCTCTCTTTGAAGATTTCTTGACACTATCTCCTTTTTTTTCTTTTGAGTAGGCGGTCAAGCAGGTTGCTTGACACAAGCTACTCTTGTCAGCTTTTAGTGTGGTTGCATCAATCTGAAAATCTTTTCCATGTAACCCAAACCCTTTTTTCTTATGTGCTTTTTCTCAGTCACACAGACAGAAATTGCTGTATATGGAACTTTCTGTGGAAGGATGCTAAATATCTTCAATGTTCTGTGGAACACATAACTGCTTGATCTAATTTGGAAAACACTTTAGCATCATATTTAGTTACTGAAGGCTAAAGAGCAGATCACCTTTGTTCGCTTAGAAATGCAGATTGTAGCATAAAATGAGTTATAGTTTCTATGTTGGGTGAAAAATCCAAATGCCAGTGGTGTTGAAATAAGTCAAGGGCCTGACTACAACCTGTTGCACAGACTTCATAATAAGCAGTGGTAGTGAAATGAAGTATTTGAGTATATCTGACTTCTGTAAGAGCATCTTGATCCATTATACAGAAAACCAGTGCCAAGAGATGCTTATTAGGTGCTCGGATTTTCCTGTGATGCAGTAAAGCCTCTCTGGGTGTTGTATTGCCTGTATCATCTCTAAATACAGATGTTGCGTGTGGACAGCTAGTGTTTTGTACATTTGGGTTTTTTATTTAAACATGTGAAACCACTGTGTAGCTTCTTAGAAGTCTCTCTAGATGTTTATAGTAAAAACTGGAGTGCAAGCACAGAGCTCTGCAGCAGAAACCCTTGGAAGTTTCTGTGTTCCAGTTGTAGATTTAATGATATTTGCATGCTGCTTTCATTGACAATCTGTTGTAGTCTGATCTATGTAGAAAATTGGAATTGTCTTTATGACCAGTGTAACTGCTGTGGACAAGCTTGAGCAACTATTACCATTAGTATTCAGCTCATAATGGACAACTAATGGAGTCGATAACCTGGTTTTCTTACCTCCCTCCCCACCAAGCTGTGAGGACACAGGGGGAATTTAGATCTTTCTGGCATGTTGAAGAGGTTGAATCAATCATGAATAATCAGAGTATTCAGAGGATAAACTCCTTTGTGATATGCCAGACCAGGAGGGAGAGAGGTTTTGGGTTGTGAAGCTGAGAGGATATTGGAGTTTAGATGAGGAAAGCAGGAGAGGTGAAGGTTGGTGTTTCTGCAAGATATGTGAGGACCAATAACCAAGGTATTGGTTACATGTGGGGCTGCTTTTTCATATAAATCATAATTTGAACTGGAAATAGCCTTTGAAACACAGTTTGCTTGTGTATTTTATCTGAGCACCACTGGGGACTGAGACAATTGTGTGAAGATGGTGTGTCAGAGGCTGGTACAGCATTCCCCTATGGAAGCCTGAATGCCTGCTTGTCTGCTTGTCTTCTGTGCTCCTGTCAGTGAGCTTCAACCCGGGACAAAGTCGTCTCAGTTACCTTCTCTTGTTCTTTGTTATTTGTGCAAGGTTTGCTGCTTCAGGGAACCAGAAGTTTATTTGAAAAATTAAATTGAAAGATAGGAAGGAGACTGATGTTTATCAGGAAACTTAATTTTACCATGCTCTCTGTTCTTTCTCTTAAAGTGTAGCCACAGTGCATTGCTGGCACCTTCTTGAAAGCTGCTTTTTCACTATTGTTCCCCCAAATTGGCTGTGATTGCATGATATGGACAGAAGTAAGGGAGCATTATCCATAAGGATGGTAGATGAGCCTAAAAACTGATGAAACAGCAGTTTGGAGTATAATTTTTAAAGTCTCTCTCTTGTTTGGTAGCAGCAGTAGTACTTCACATTAAATAAGGACATCCATTTGGTTCTTTATAAGTGGTATATTCTTCCCTGATTGCTGAAATAAATCTTCATACTGCTTTAGGTGAAGTCATTTTTACTGCGTAAAGCTGACTATAGATCTCTCTTTTTATTGTTGTTATAGAAAACCTAGAATAAACTCTCAGCTGGTGGCACAGCAAGTTGCCCAGCAGTATGCAACTCCACCACCACCTAAGAAGGAGAAGAAGGAGAAAGTGGAAAAACAAGACAAAGAAAAACCTGACAAAGAGAAGGAAATTAGTCCAAGTGTTACGAAGAAGAACACTAACAAGAAGACTAAGTAAGTTTGAAGGATGCACTATTAATCACAGAGTGATTTCAGTGGCACTCTGCCTTGATTAATTCTGCAATTAAACTAACATCATACTCTCCCTCTTCCCTCCCATTCTTACAGACCAAAGTCGGATATTGTGAAAGATCCTCCTAGTGAAGCAAACAGTATACAGTCTGGAAATACTACAACAAAGAACAACGACTCAAATCACACTTCAAGGTAACTTTATTTAACTTTTATGTGTTAAATAGCAGACACTAGGTTTTTTTTGATGGGCAGAGCACTGTCTAACCCACAGGGTCTACCAGCATTAGTATGTGATATTAGTATCACATCTGTGGCTGTGAGCCTTTTTCATCTACAAGCCCTCAAACACTCTGCTGGTGAGGACAGGTTCGGGTATTGGAAATATTTGTTCTGTTGTCCACTCAGTTTTTGTTTCTCTGCTAAAATAATTGTATTGTCAATTGGACAGTAATGCTTTTGGCTGTGAAACATGGTGGGGGAGAAAAACATTAACCAGTAATCATAGTGGTCTTTATCATATGCTTATCATCACTTGATAGCAGGAACAAAGGTCACTTTTTAACTTCCTTATCTGTAATTCAGTCACTGTAATAACCAAGATTATTTTCCAAGTATATGGGAATTAAGATTGCATGAATAGATTTGCTAGAATCTTCCTGTCAACAAAAAGCATGAATGGTTGGTTTCATGTGCATCTAAGTTTCAAAGGAGTAGCTGTCTGTGGAGAGAGGTTTATTCCTGGTCCTGCCTGTACTGATACTCCATGCTTGTCTTCTTTAAGCAGTGTCTTGTGCTTTATTTCTGAAATCAAACATTCAGCTTCAAAACCCAGTTTTTAATATTAGACATCTTGGAGAGCTACAAGAGGCAGAATTCAACTGGGCACCTTGCCTGTGTGGGCTCTGTAAGCATTGCATCTCTTCCTAAAATGTGCTGTAATAAGTATTTTATAGTGTAGCCACATGAACTGAAGCAGTATTAGTTAGCTGCACACAGTTATAAAGCATTTGGGAAGTATGGTTCACACAGCTGCTAGCATTAAGGTTGGCAAGACATGACTGCAGAAAACTGTTGCCTTGGAAGTTTTAAATAATAGCATGAAAATTTTAATAAGAGGGAATATCCTTTACACAGTAATGTAGTGAGGGCACTGGGAGATTTGCTGTACTAGAAGACTGAGCTGTTGGCAGGAGCTACTGTTAACACTTCCTCAGCCTTCAATGATTGAGGTGTCCATCCCTGATTTGATTAGATAAATAGAGCTTTATTGCAATGATTTCTTTGCTGCTGTTCTGTTCTTTCTGAAATAGTACTTATTTTGAGACTTAGGATGTGGGAGACTTGATGCACGTGACTAACGACAATATTAAATTGATAGATTACATCAAATAATGGTTTGAATTGTTTGACACCTTGAAGGAGTCACTCTATCTACTGCAGAGTCTTTTAGGCCATGTTTTGTGGCAAGCCTTTGTCATTCCTAATTAATCCATAAAATTATCAGGTCTAGCTGGTTATTTTTAAGGGATACATCATCTCCTTCAGTTCCTAAAGTAGAACTTGTCTTGTACTTCAGTGCCCTCAGGAGTGCTGTCAAGAGTCTTTTTAAAGAACCTTATTTTTACAGACTCACAAATTGTGTATTCAGATCTTTTTCACACCAAGTATCTTAACTGGTGTGTTATTGTGGTTTGGTTTTTTAGTATGTGGCTTTTGTTTTGTTTTTGTTTTTTTTTTGTAAAATCTGTTTTAAGGATCTCTGGATTTTTAAGAAATCCTGATTGAACTTCTTGGATACCAGTGCCTGTTTCTGACAAAGTATCTTAGTTTATTCCATGCTTTCCTGTGCACTTTTAAACTGATTGTCTTGAAACACATTTTTTACTTGGCCATAAACCTTTTTAGCTATAAACATGAAACATCGGTGTTTAATTTTGCAAAATAACATGAATGGGCCAATCCCTTTGCATTCTATAGGAAGCAATATTGTATGCATCTGCTGAAGAGATGGTCTGGTGGTGTCCATGTGTGCTTCATCATCTCTTTGCACAGGGGAGACCCCTAAAACCTCCTGCAGAAAGTGGTTGGAGGGCTCTGCTCTAAAACTGACGTTGAGAATATGTTTGTGAGTGGGACTGTGGAGAAATTCTGCACCTCAGCCCTGCTTCCTCCCAGTCCTTCCGTGTTACTTGGTCATGGCATTTAAAGATGCCATGGGCAGTTTCATTCAGGTACTTGGTGCATGACTTATCTCAAAAGCTGCTGTTAGTGGGAGCTTTTCTGGGCAGAACTTAATGTGACTTCACAGAATCACAGAATGGTTAGGGTTGGAAGAGACCACCAGAGGTCATCTAGTCCAACCTCTCTGCTCTAGCAGAGTTACTCTAGAGCACATTACTCAGGATTGTGTCCAGACAGTTTCTGAGTATCTTCAGGGAAGGAGACTCCACAACCTCCCTGGGCAGCCTGGTCCAGTGTTCCAGTTTGTGCCCTGTTGCCTCACATCCTATTGCTTGGTGCCACTGAGAAGAGCCTGGCTCTGTCCTCTTGGTACCTTCCCTTGAGATACTCATATAGGTAAGGTCCCCACCTCTTCTCCATGCTAAACAAGCCCAGCTTCCTCAGAAGGGAGATGCTCCAGCTCCCTAATCATCTTTGTAGTCCTCTGTTGTACTCGCTCTTGGAGCTCCATTTCTCTCTTGTACTGAGGTAGCCCAGAACTGAGCACAGTACTCCAGGTGGGGCCTTGCTAGGGCAGGGTAGAGTAGTGCTAAGCTTAAGCCACATCAACTCCCTGTTTTTCTTTTTATTTTCTTTTTTATTTCTCTTTCTAAGTATGACTCTCAGTGCTGGCTTTTAGCAAGCAATAGCAGAAGTGTGTGTTCAATCCTGGAGAAAGGTGGAGGCAGGAAGGTCTGCCCTGGTATCTGGGCCAGCATTTTTTGGCTCTTTCTGAGTACAAGTGAAAACAAAACAACGCAGGCAAATTACAGGAAGAACTGGGTTTCCTAGAGGAACTCAGGGCTTAGAGAGGAAAATACGTCTACGTACTATGCTTCCGGGAACGCTGGCTGCTGTTTGCTGATGCTTTGGGGACAGCCCACATCTGCCCAGACACTATCTGAAAGCCAACGGAAACCCCAAAACTTGCTGAGCTAACTAACCTTTCTTGTATCCACCAACAAGGTGACATCATTTCTTCTAGCCTGTGGTTATGTGCTGAATTTGCCAGCTCCTGTAAGTGTGTACGTACAGCGCATCAGTGTAGGTGTGTGGCTGATTGCTGGGGAATTCACCGAGCACAGCTAGGGTTTAGAAGAGGCTGGCCACTGAAAGAAGGGGCTGTGTCAAGCACGAGGTTTTACTGGTGGTTATCCCAGTGCAGCAGTGTTTTAATTATATTTTCTATCTATTAAAAATGCTTTTCATGTGGTGGCACTTAAAAATTGAAACAGCCTCCTAGGTTAGATATGAAAATCCTTTTTTGGTGCAGTAACTTCATTTTTTGTAAGGAAGTTTGCAGAAATACAGTTGTTCTATTTTTGAGCCTTTACATCCGTCCTTACTACTACTTTTACTTCTTTTAGTACCACTTGGATGATGACTGTTTAAGGACTTTCCCCTTGTTAACTTACCACTGCAAGCCATTGAGTATGCATGGCAAACACAAAGTTGATTTAATTTACTTACTGTTTTGACTGCACTAGCCTAGTGTGCTGTGGGCAAGGAGGAGGAAAGGCAGATTGGTTTAAAAGCTGGAGCTTGTTCCCAAAGTAAACTAACCTTCCCTCCATCCCTTGCAATAAGGCAGTTCTCAGCAAGCTACTTTTCACTGACATATAAAGACTCTCCTTTTTAATTTCCCTGTTGGGAATATTCTGCTGCTTAAGCCTGACCCTTCATTAGGCGCAAAAGCTGTAAATTGCACCAGTAGCAGCAGCTGACTTAGAATTTGCTGGTAGCTGGAGGAGTGTCCAAGGTTTGTTGTATTAGAGCTTTGGACCAGCCCCTGAAATGTGCATGAATGTCAGCTTCCTAGAGTCTAGACCCTTATTAGCTACACTACTAATTGAATGATAGCACAGCATGCAAATTACTGAGATAATCCTGAGCTATAAATACCAGTGTGCTCTTTTCTGATGGTTTGGTTTTTTCTTCTTTTTCTTTTCTTTTCTCTAACCAAAAGCACTAGCTGCAAGAAATGCTGTTGTATGTTCTGGATTTTATTTACAATAGCCTTGGTTCCAGAGGGAACATTTTGAGCAATTTTATACATAGACTGATGGGGCATCTGATTTGTATAAGCTCAAAGGAGTTGAAAGAGAAGCTAAGTTGTCCCAGTGCCTGTGTTGTTAGCAGCCGTAAAGTTCCAATATGGGAATGAAAGAGCCGTGGTCAAATGCTTTCATGTGGTTTTGTATTGCAGAGTCACAGCCTTGTCTCATAACATCAGGGCACATGATGCGATGGGGAATTGAGATAAGAGAACTCTTTCATCTGCCCCTTGGGGAGGAGATCCTTGGGTCTGTCTGGCTCCTGTCCGTTTGGCTCTGCTGTAGCGTCCTCCTTTCTGGCAGAGTTGTATTAGGGATAAGTCTACAGCAGAGCACCCTTTGCAGAGCTCTGTGAGACAGGTTTTTCTTCTGGGGCTGAATGTGCTGCCCTCACAGCCTGGGCTGTCACAGGGAGCAGAAGGTCAAACCTTCGTCCTCTGCTGTGCAGTACTTACTGCTGCCTCGGTTCTCCTCCCAGTTACTGCCATCTGTGCAGGCAAGCGGAGGACAAGTCACACCGACTTTGTTGTCAGATGCTTTTCTAATAAACTTCTCCTTTCTTCTTTATTTTTATCCTTTTTATAAATGTCCTCTCCTTTATTTTAGACCCAGACTGAAAAATGTGGACAGAAGTACCGCACAGCAGCTGGCAGTCACAGTGGGAAATGTCACAGTAATTATCACAGACTTTAAAGAAAAGACTCGCTCCTCTTCAACGTCGTCTTCTACAGTGACCTCCAGTGCAGGATCAGAACAACAGAATCAGAGCAGCTCGGGCTCTGAGAGCACAGACAAGGGCTCGTCCCGCTCCTCCACACCAAAGGGGGACATGTCGGCAGTCAACGATGAGTCTTTCTGAAAATTGCACATGGAGTTGTGGAAACTATGAATCAGGGTATGAAATTCAAACACTCCACCTGCCCATGCTGTTCAAATCCTGGAGAAGCCACCTTCTGTGCTTGAACACACACTTTTCTCGGACATCGACCTCTTAACTGATGCAACCAGGATAATTTCTGCTTGCCGTGGGCATCTGGCCACCAAGGAATTTCTCACCCTAATGATTACTCTTGACACTTTTATGTATTCCATTGTTTTATATGATTTTCCTAACAATCATTTATAATTGGATGTGCTCCTGAATCTACTTTTTTATAATATCTGCTGTGCACAATTTTCCATGAACATTACAACATTTTGTTTTTGGGGTAGGGAGCGGGTGGGGAGGGAAGGGGGCTTTATTTATTGCATTCACAAACTCCATCCTCTTTCAACATATCTTTTTTAAGTTCAGTTCTTCTTCCAGTTATACTGTGTACTATCAGTTTTGATATAAATTATATATAAATATATATATAAATAAATATATATAAAGGGTTATTTGAAACCAATACATGGAAACGCTGGTGCTTGAAACACTGTGAAGTGAAAAAAAAAAACAAATTAATTAATAATTGAACAGTTCAAGATCTGGGACAGTCCCCTTCTGTGAAAGTACTGAAACTGAAATGGAACTGGTCTTAGGTGAAAAGAGTTCCTGAAAGTTTGAACCTGGATGGGACCCGTTCTCTCTATTGTTCCTTCCCCATTTCTTCCTGAAGCAGTGGCTAAAAGATACTGGACACACAGTTTTCATTTTTATAGCTTGGGATCTAAAATGAGAAAAAGTTGCTCCAGGTAGCTTGTATTTCCATGAGGGTATCTCAGATTGGTGATATGTGAGTTGGTGCCCAGCTGGAGTGTGTAAGCATTCACAACCAGATGTTGGCATGCCACGGATTCGTGTCTTTGCGTAACATGAGTGTTGCTATGTCGTGCATAGCCAACCCCACAGACCTTTGGTGTTCTTAAAGTATTTCATCTACCTACATCGGTGACTGAGGTAACTTTAGAACTGGAGTGGTTTGCATTGGGTTGGAAGGCAGTGGGGAGCTGTAGGGCTGGGGACGAGCTGAGGGAGTAAGCTGGTGCTCGTTCCAGCCAGCGGCACGTAGGTCAGTCGTCATCAGCCCCCTCCTGTCTGTCCCCTTCCACGCTGTTGGGGTGGCTCCTCTTTAAGTCCATCCTTTTCAAAGAGTGGTTTCTGAACAGCATCTTATCCAGTGATGATGATGGGTTTGTCAGCATTTGGATGCTTCTGGGTCTCCTGCTGTGGAAGTGAAAGTAGGGAAAAGCTTTCCTGCTGGCAAGTGAGCGACACATGCGGCTCATGACCAGCATCTCCTTCATTCTTGCTCTAAAGCTATTCGGACTGTAATTTCTTTTCCTGGCCTGTTAGGGTTGCTTTACAGTTTACCTTCTATGCATTATCCTGCTAAAACACTAGGCTGAAGAGGTGAAACAAACTGTTTTTTAAAGAAAAAAACCCCAAACCTCTTTGGCTTTTCATCTTTATTTAGTGGCCCCAGAGTGCTATGCAGTAATTTCAGGCACAGAGGCTGTGGCTTCATTTGACATCAAGTGCATAACTTCTGGGCCACATTTTCACAACTTTGTGCCAGCTTCTTATATTGTGAATTATTTGCTTAGCAAGAGTAATCTCTCTTTGCGGAGGCAACCGATTTAAGATTTCTTTTCAAATCTGTGTGGTTTTGAGTAGCAGACATGGGTTCCTTTCACACTGGCGACAGAAATGTGCAAGGGATCTGTTGCAGCCCCTGCTCCAAGGTACATGCAGTGGCAGTGCCTTTGCAGCAGTGGTTTTATTCCAACTATGTCAGCGTGGGCACCCCAACTTAATTCTGCCTATATTCACAGTATAGGCTGTCTTTACCTTTTTAAACATTTTTAAAGTATTTATTAAAGAACCAAAGGAAACCAGATGCTTCCTATGAGCATCAAGACAATTTATTATACATAGTTTTAAATACTATGAATTTCTCAATCCACATTTTAACATTAGTGGGATATTGCAAAGACATTCCTTTTCCAGTTTTTACTATTCCTTTAAGGGTCTCAGGGAGGGTAAACTGGTCAGCCATATTTATTTATTTTACTGAAATGTATTGGAATAATTTTTTAAGAGAGATTTTTTGAAGATGCCCCTGAACTTGTATATTTTGCACTGCTTTGTAAATGATCCATTAATCAATTAGGCTTGTGTGCATCTCGGCCGTGGTTCAGCGAAGAGCGCGAGCAAGCGGCGAGTCCCTCTGCCTTCAAGTGGGGCTCATTCTGGTGCTTCAAGTTCAATCCGTGTGCTCGCCTTCTTCATTGGATATGGGAATTTGTGCAAAAAAAGAAAAAAAAAATAGAAGTATTGTGTGTACCAGGAAAAATTGCTTCTTTTTCAAGTGAAAGTGGACCTGTTAGATCAGTTGAAAAAGCTTTAATGCCGTAACTAGCTACTCGTGGCTACTGGTCAAATCGGTAACATCTGTCTCTTTGGGCGCGTGCCTCCTTGATAAAGTAGCTTGCTCTAAATAAGTGGGAAAATTTCTTTGGAACAAGCGACCTGTCGTACTTCTGCATTCAGTAGGAATTGCTTAGCTAAGCATCGAACCTCCCCAGCCTCATCTGTAGCTGTTTGTGTTGTGGCTTTGAAGGCTAGCGTTTGCTTTTACACCTAATTCCTGAAGTCGGCATCCCCACGGCACACATCCACGGGTGGGAGTCCCTCTGCGCCGCAGCCATGGGTTATCCCACTGTTGGTGGGGAGTGCATTTGAGAACCAAACCAACCAAAACACTAGTGTAGGGGAAGGACCAGATCCGTGGTGTTCAGTGGCACAGAAAGCAGGTAAGTAAAGCACAGTGTTGACATTTGCAAAGTTTCAACTCTTACACAGACACACACACACACACAGACACCGACACAGCTTGCCTGACTTGCTCAGTTTGACTTAGTTCTGCAAAGGGAAAAGGACAGCGTTTTATACCACCAGGCTATTTATTGTTTAATTGGAACACTTTGCTTGTTTCAAATTGGACAGATCCAAAAAGTTGGCAGCAGCTTCCGTGAGTTTTATTTCCACTGAGATGTTTTTCACCTGCCTTACCAAGATCATTCTCAGTCTACTTTTTTAAGCTCTACCATAAACTTAAATTATTGAAAATTTATTAATTGCTGACTATATAGTAACCTTTGCTTGTATGTAACCGAATGGTTTTAAGAGCCAACATTTAGAGTATGACAATGGAGCTGAACAGTTTTTAATGCGCAAGCAGTTCTGTTCTTGTGTATGACTTGTAACCTTAATTTACTGTGTAAAGATGGTTACATTATTTCCTTAGCTTTGTTTGTTGGAGACAAATATAGAATGCTTGTTTAAGTATGTCAAAACATAATCTTATCTTGTGGATTTTTATGTTAATGTATTATACGAGCTCTATTTTTCATTTGCCCAGAAAGACAGCTTGTATAACGCTTTGGGAAGTTTTTCCGCTCTGTAAAGTCTTTAGAGCTGACAGTCCTGTTAGGTTTGTTTTAATCTTCATGCTAAAGTGTCAATGGTGGTTTTGTGAACTGGTCAGAAATTCACAGGTCTTAAATGTTTTTGGGAAATTTATATTGGACACTGCTCTTTGTCTAGCAAATAAAAGATGTTAATATATTCCTGTTACTGGCATGTGCACGACTGTTATTAGAAGCCACTTTATCATTTTCCTGCTTTAAATAGAAATGTCTATTTATGAATTCTGCTTGTAGTTTTTTCACAAATAAAATAGTAAAATTTAATTCAATCTGAAAGCTCTCTTTTTTGGGAGATGCCAGTACTCAGAAAAAGCAGAGAGTCCTGCTATGGAAGCAGTTTGTCAGCCTGTACAACTTGCCCATGAACTACCGCTGGAGCACCTTGCTTCTGCCAACAGAGGGTTGTGCACAGAGAAAACCTCAGGCAAGTGAATAAATCCAGTTTGTTCCCTGGCACTAACAATGTATGCAAAGTTTGTGGCAGATGTGTCTGCAGAATTTGGGAGTCTGGTGCTTTGAAATAATCATTTTTCCCCTTTCAGTAGCTGCAGCGATGGTGAGGCTTGGTGCAGAGGATGTTAGTGAGAGCCCTTGGGAGTTCCTTTGGCTCTCTTGTGCTAACAAACTCCCATGAGTAAAATTAATAAAACTTAATCGAGAGCTTAATTGCATTTCTGTAGCATGAAAATACTGGTATTTTGCAAGCAATATTTTAGTCCCCTGCCTGGGAAACAAGGTGATGTGAATTACTCTGCTCTTTCTAGTTCCTATTTTTGCCACCACCTGAGTTGGAAGATGTGTGATGTAACTACTCAAATATGAAGGTGAAATTTGAAAACCAAGCAAAAGATATAATACAAAGAGGAAAAAAATCTTACTCTAGGGCTTTTTCTCAGGAATATGACTACAGTCCCTAAACTAAAAGCCATTTGGCTATTTTTGTGTATGCTAGGGGAAGTGTGTGTTACAACTAGAAATCGCTTGGAAAAAACCTCACTGTGCAAACACTCTTAAATGCTTTTAACCTCAGTTGGAAACGATTCAAAATCCTTTGTGCCAAGAATAAGAAGAAACAGGAAAGGTAGTGGTTGTTCTACAGCCTCACAGTGCACTTGCTTGGCATGCTGGATGAGTGAGTAGAGAAATGGTCCTTGCCTCAAAAGATCGTATGGTCCCTGTCCTCAGCCGGCAGCCAGCTGAAGATGTTGGAGCAGCTTCCTGGGCAAAACAGCAAGAGCTGCAAGGAGTGAAGGAGATGGGCTTCATCCTGATCAGCATCTGCCTACTACAGCAGGTGGAGGCTTGGATGGAGCCAGCAAATGATTTCTATTGCAGAAATGGAAATTGCACTGGTACCCAGTGAGTCTGCCCACTCACCGCTTCACTGAGATTTTGGTTGACTGGTCTGGAATTTCCTTGCCTTGGAGACATGTAAGCTAAGAGCCACATGCAGTGCTGGAGCTGTGGAGTTGCTCCTGCTGCAAGGGAAGAAGAGTGAAGGCTGCTGGTAGAAGGGCATTTAAGGTATGTACTGGACTAAGGTGTTGTGTTAAAAAGTTTGTGTTTGGTATTGGTACCTAGAGGGAGTATGGAAGGAGCTGGGAGTGAGGAAATCTAGTTCATTACTTTCTAGGGTTTTGTAACCTTATTTCTGGGCCCAATAGTCAACTGTTAAGACTTGGAGGTGTTACAAAAATCAACACCTGCTTGTATAACTGGGAGAGAGAAAGAAAATCACTCTCCTCTGTAAGGCTCTTGCATGTCATCTAATCTTTTTAAATGATTTTTGTAGAAATCTGAACATCCCTTTTTCACACAGCAGTTTAAGGGCAATTCAAACAAGATGCTAACACCCTGCAGTGGGGAAGGGAGCTTTAGGAATCCACAGCAAGGCTCTTGCTGATCCTTACCTGCCAGATGTGAAGCCCTCACTGTGATCAGCTGTGTATGTCCAGCAGCACATTTAAGTCACAATGAGAGCTTTCAGGAGCTGAAGCAGAAAGTTGTCTCTGAAATGCATGTCTGATGTGATGAATGACCCTGCTGGTCCAGCTGCATCCCATGGGATTGTGACTGTTGAGTGCTGTGTGGAGTCAGCAAAGTGCCCTGAGACAGGGATGGTGGTGTTTGGATCCTGACACCAGGAAAACTTCCCATCTTGTGGAGGCAGCTACATCAAGAAGAAATTTTGTTTGTGATTGCAGAGCTACAGCCTTTCTTTCCTTGTTTGTAAAACAAACAAGCAAGCACTCCCCAAACACCTGGCTGGAAAGCTG
Organism: Bucco capensis; assembly: GCA_013396975.1. Lineage (NCBI taxonomy): Eukaryota > Metazoa > Chordata > Aves > Piciformes > Bucconidae > Bucco > Bucco capensis. The sequence goes on along the minus strand of VWZO01020232.1, from coordinate 605,858 downwards.
GTTGTCACTTGTTGTTGGAGAGGGGAATGAAGATGATGTGCTGCTGCACTTGTGCTTTAGAGTGTGGGCTCCTCCAGGGTGTCTGTGTTGGGCTTCAGGCAAGTGTCTTGCCTTGCAGCAGCTTGGATGAACTGCTGCAGGCTCGTTTAGTCAGTTTGGGTTTCATGGGGTGGATGCTGTAGCAGTGCAGACTCTGGAGCATGGAGCCAAGTGCAGCTCACAGCCTTCCAAAGGGAGGACTGGGAGCCACAGCAGATCCTGTGGATCACATATGGAAAACCAGCAGGATCTGGAAGGAAGAGGGAGAATGGCTGCAATTTGCAACACCTGCATTCATTTGTGGCTTTTGTAGTTGGACAAGGGCTGTCCAACTTTTCCCAAGGACAGGGAGATGTCAGGTATTCTTGCCTCTTTGTCTCCACTGTTTGGTTTTTTTTCTGGAATATTTATGTTCATAAATCTTACTTTTCTTTTTGCTCTTGCTGTCAGTAGCTGCAGTGAGGTTTGTTTGCTGCTTTCCACCTTATGATGGATAATCACTTAGTATTTGTACAGAGCCCTTTTTCAGACAGGGCTCAGGCTGATCCCAGCTGAACCCATCTAACAGGAGGACACTGGAAGCTTCTGCAGTGTTTTCTCATTGCTGATTTAGGTATCTCTGCAAAGCAAAAGCTCCATGCAGAAATCACCAATAACATCAAAAAGCTGTTTCAGAAATTCCTAACAAAGGAACTTCAAGCCACACCAGCGCAAATATTCCACTTGCAAAACTTCCCTATGGCATAGCCTGGAAGCCTGCAACAGCAAAGAGCACTCTATACCTACCTCTTATATTAATATTGAAGCTAGAAAATCATATTTTCCTGCAGCCAGGTCTTGTTGTAGTGTAAATCTCACAGTACTTGCCTGAAGTCCCCTGTTGCTCCTCAAATGGGGATGGTTCCTTGCAGAGGAGTAAATGATCTGGCAGTCCTGGCTGAGCAGGAAACAGAGAAGGCATGAGCCAGTTATGCTTCCTAGATGAGGAATCAAGAGACAAATACTTCTTTGTTCTCCTCTGTCTCCATACCAAAAAGTAGAGAGGGGAAAGAAAAAAAAAAAAGAGTAATTGCTCTCCACCATGACTATTTATTTTTTTCCAGGATCCTGGAGATTTCATGGCTTTCTAATATTTCTGATTCTTTTCCAACTTCTTTTTTTTTCAGTGTTAGGAGTCATCAAAACAGTTCTGATGTACTCAAGTGGCTGCTCCAGCATGCACATTGCCTCCTCTCCAAAACCATACCCAAAAGGACTGAAAACTGCACAGTATCTACTATGAAGCTTCAGTGTGAGATTCCCTGTTGCTCTGCCTGCCCTGCTTTGGCAATCCTCCCCATCCTCCTGCCAGCAGATGAGGCAGAAGTGTCCAAAGCCACTTAAATACTGTGAAATTCCCAGTGTAATACACACTTGATAACAGCACATCAAAAGCTTTTAGGAAGTATTAATTGGCCACAGCTACTGGAGCTGGAGGGAAGAGGTCTGAAGTGTTTAAGCTGCTCTAAGTTACTCTCAAGTGTTGGGGGGGGAAAAAAAACAAGTTTGGGAGCTGAATTTGGGTATGAAATATCCCTGTGAGCAGGAGGAAGCTGGCATGCTGCAGAAACAGCATGTGGTTGCTCAGGTAAGAAGAATAGGGATGAATAAAGCTGATTTTTGTTCTTCCTCAAGCTGTGCTGTCAGGACAGTATGATTCATGTTGCCTGGGAGGTTTGGTGTGGAGTTGGCAGGAGGAGTTTTCCATGTTTGTAAGTCTGTTTTAGGAGGGATTAAAGCTCAGAGTCATGTAGAGAAGCAGGAGAGCCATTGAGAGTTTAATTCTGCCTTCACCCATTAATTACTACCTATATAATACATATTTAAGACTATGTATTATAGATGATAAGTTAGATTTTATATAGCTTTTAGAGATATTCCAAGTAACAGGCTAAAGCTGGGGTGAAGTTTAACAGCATGACTTGTCAGAAGTTGTCTCTAACAGAGGTTTCATCTCTTGTTGACTCTCTTGAGGAGTCACCACTGTGAGCCAAGTATAAATAGGGCCAACAATCCCTCCCACCACTTCTAGGTGGTTATTACTCTCTTACTCTGCAAACTGACATCAGCAGCAAGTAGGCTGTCTCTCTCTCTTCATGTGCTTTACCTCCCAGTGGGGTTTAGAAAAATAAGATGAAGAAAAGGTAAGAAAAATGTAGCTTTCCATCAAAGTCCTTTCTTTCTGATCCAAGTAAGAGAAAATTGCAGAGCAGCAAGAGAGACCTGGTTGGGACTCAAGGCTGATGTTACTTCCTGGGAGGGTCAATTTGTTTATATATCCAGATATTTTTTCCAGATTTGAAGAGATATCCATCAGTCTTGAGCTTCCCAATGGCTGTTGGAAGAGGCTCGTGGAGTCTGGCTAGAGAAGCTGTCCTGCAGCTGGGGAAGTCCAGTGGGTGCCCCTGCCAAGGTGCAAACAAGTTTTAAGCAGGGCTTGTAGCAACAGGACAAGGGGTGATGGTTTTAAACTAAAAGAGGGGATTTAGACTGGATAGAAGGAAGATACTTTTCACAATGATGGTGGTGAGACACTGGCAGAAGTTGCCCAGAGAGGTGGTACATGTCCTGTCCCTGGAACAATTCCAAGTCAGGTTGGACAAGGCTCTGAGCAACCTGCTCTCATTGCAGATGTCCCTGCTGCCTGCACAGGGGTTGGACTAGATGATCTGGAAAAGTTCCTTCCAACCCAAACCAGTCTGTGATTCTGTGACTTGTATCTTTCAACATTTTTTCATGGGCACATCCTTCATTCCCAGCAAGGAGAATCCTCTGCAATCTCTAAATCTCTCTGTGCAGCCTTTGTGAGAGGTTGAAGCTTTGGTTGAGGGCTAGAGCTGGATCCAGGCATTAACAAACCTGATAGCAAAGAGCCTGCAAAAAGCCTGGCAGCTTCCCTGCAAGCCCAGCATTTGTACTGGCTACCAGGAGATGGAGGGGCTGGGCATGTCTATTGTCTCCTTATTCAACCAAAGTCTTCTTGGTATGAAGTTAAGGGAGGAAAATGTGGCCTGGAATTGCAGAACACTCCCTGGAAAAGGAATATAGTGGTTCCTGGGGGAGCTGAATTGTTGCAGCATGGCAGGGTGTGATGGGTGTGTGACAGCCTCTGACAGTGATCTAATTGGGAGTCACTGCAGCACAATGGCACAGGGAAAATGAGTGATGGGAAACTTCCCTGGCTGCAAACTCTCCCGAATTGTGATGACACTCAGGGGGGGAAGAAATCCTGGAGGGGGGTGGAAGAGGCAAGCACACAGTGAGGCAGCTGTGGATGCTGAGTTTGGGGAATTGCATGCAGGCTAGTGACTGTGCTGGCTGCCTTCACCCTCCCCTGCTCCCAGGAGGGTCTGCCATCCCCTTGCTCTCTGAAGCATGAGCAATGCTGCTTCTGAAGCAGCTGGAGACGAGCCTGGATTCAGTGGTTCTGTGCTGCAGTGTTGCTCTAGCAGTCAAGGAGCAGGCTTGTGGAGGTGGCTCCACCAGCCACCCCTTGTCAACAGCTTTGCCAACTTGTTTTCTGCATCAGTTTGTCATTCTGAGCAGGACTAGCTATGCTTTTGGGCCCTTCTGAGCCCATCTATCCTCTTGCAAGTCCTGTTAGAGATGCCAATTATCCTTTTCCTTCTGTGCAGAGTCATAAATCCCACAGATTTATATACCAAAAGGCTTTATCAATCAAAAGATTGAGTTAAAGGCACTGAGTTAGAACAACTGGGAAGTGATGCTGTGATTCCCTGCCTGTGGAACAGCTGGAGGATGAACAGGCTGTGGTACTTGATGTGCCTCATGCAAAGCAGGAGGTCAGGACCTGCTGGGCAGCATGCATGGATGGGGATGAAAGCAGTGATGAGCTGATACATGCTCTTGTAGAGATGGTGATTCCCTTGAGCTGGGTATAGTGGACTCACTGTGCTCTGCCTGTCAGCCAGAGAGCTGTAACCAGTAGAGAAAAGCTTTTTGTCTGAAGCAGGACTGTAGGTGAGTGGCCCCTTTAGACCCCAGATCTATACAGGAGCTGGAAGGAGCAAGACATGCAGCCTTTAAGACATCTGGTCTCCTGGCTGAAACCAGGAGAATCCAAATCACCATCATGCCTAGTCTTGAGGAGGAGCTTGTAATGAGTTACTGGAGTTACTCTTGTTAATGTGTTGACTGTTGTATTTTACACACTATTAGGAGTTAAATCTCTGTGCAAGAAGGGGCTTTGCACCTTGCTCTGCAGGAGGACAACAGGAGATGTTTTCCTAACAGCAGATTAACAACTTATTTGTAGTGAATTAATGACTCTTCTGGTGCTCAACAGGTTCTCCTGCAAGTTGGGTTTGCTGAAAGGATGTTGGTGTTCCTGAGAGCTGGGACAGTGGAGAGCATCTCAAATGTCACTGGATTTAAGTGAGGCTTTCCTTTTCCCACCTTCATCCAGCACTAACAACAGTACTCTTAGCATCTGGGCTAGGGTAAATGGTGAGGGTCTCTTTAACTTAACCTCTGCATTTGGTGGGTTTCCAAGTCACTGGCAAAGGTGGAGGTCATCTGTTCCTGTGAGGACAGAGACTTGGGAGCCCAGAGCTGGTGACAGCACTGTGAATTCCCCCTCAAAGCATAGGTTGTCATAACTGTTTGAAGCTTGAGATGCTCCTGCTGAGGCTTTCAAGAGCTGGACCTTGTGATTTTGTCCAGCACATGTAACACCACTTTTAGGAATCTTAAGCCATACTGTTCAGGGAGGAGGGGGAGGTAGAGCTCAGCCTGGCAGCTCTGTGTGCACCTAACCATGCTATTCAATGGATTAAAAAAAAAATAATAAAATAAACAGTGGTGCTCTTACCTCAGGCTATCCATTAGGAGTGTGATTTAGTGCAGGGAGGGCTATAAAGGCAGTCGATAAATCTTCTGTGCAGCACAAATAAAATCTCTTGTGGGAGGAGAAAGGGCCCCAGATAATGGGGGGAGGAGGGAACAGCCCTTGCCCCCCTGTCTAATTAGGCTGTCCAGGAGAAGTTAATATAAAATAACAGATCTGGAAAGCCCAAAGCTTCACAACTTTAGGAAGGACTTCATCCCCTGAAATTATACTTTGAAGGAAATCAGCTGGCAAAAGGCTCTGTGTGGTTACAGTACCTTCTGAAGATGTTGGTTTTATTCCTGTTGAATGAGCTATTTTTATCCTTCTTAAATTCTAGAAGGTATTTCCAAGTGGAAAGCAGAGCAGAGAATAGTGGATTTTAACTCTGCTCTGTGTAACAATTTCTGAATAAAGGAGGGAGAAGTGTTTGAAATAGCTTTTATCTATTTTTGATACCACCAGTGTGGTAGCAAAGCACCTGGAGATGTCTGCAGCCCCTGGCACCCTGGGGGTGATGGGACACAGGGGAGATCACTGCTGGCCCTTTCTCCCATGGGGTTCACAAGATCCTGCCTCTCTGCTTGGAGCCACAAGTACCTGGGGATGTCTCCAGGAAGGGAAATGCTGGTAAGGGGAAAGTGAGGAGTTTCTGGTTGAGCCCCAGCCCAGAAGACCTCAAGAGAGTGTTGAGTTTCACCCTTCCTGGGGCCCCACTTGCCCTTGCAGTCCAGGGGGGGAGCACTTTGATCCTTGCCCCATATGGGAGACAGAGGCACAGAGGGACTGAATTAGGTACAATTACCTCACTGGCCACAACCAGAGCTGCTGGGGCACTTGCTGTAATGTCAGATAGGGAATCTGTGTTCCACCATGGCCAAGTGTAGGGGATGTGGGGGATGCCTTAGCCCTTGTGCTGCAAAAGGCTTGAAGCCTTTCAACATAACACTGTGAGAAGACTGAAGAGCTCAGGGCTGGACATCACTGACCCCTGGATTGCTGCTGGTGTTATGGGGTGAGAGAGAAGTTTGGGCAGAGGGTGAGACAGGCTGGAAAATGCAACCTTGGACTGAATATATGTGAGGGGGCAAATAAAGACCAGGATCTGTCCATTTGTAAATCTGGCCAGGCAGATTTGGATGCTTAACAGCTTTTATCTTGTGCTTACTCCCTCCTTACTTTGCACATGTCCAGGCTCTCCAAAGCTGCTGAGCAGAGTATTGGCACATCCAGCTCAGTCTTATGCTGGGCAGAAGTATCCTGCATCACTTGAACATGAAATATAAATCAGAGATCAAGTGAATTATTGTGCCATGCTGCTGCTTGGGCAATAGGGAGTCTTTAAATCAATCAGCCCTCAAATAAATAAATAAACCTGCAGCAGACATGCTGGAGTGCATGTCTGATTCCTATCAGAGGCAGTAATTCAAGGCAGATGCTTGCAGCTGCTCTGCTTCCCAGGCTGCAGTACCTGGGCTGCTGAAGTCACATGAGACAGAAAGCAAAATTTCCTCTGAGCTTCCCTTATTGTTGCCAAAGAAACCAATTCATTTGGTTGCTGGGTGTGCAGTGAATCTCCTTCAGTCCATCTGGATATTGAAGAGCTGAAGGAAAAAGGCTTTGGGGAAGGAAGTCTGCAGAGTGCAGCCACTTTGGGGAAGGAAGTCTGCAGAGAGCAGCCAGCTAGATGCTTGTGATGCTGAGCATGTGGATGGGGCTGGGAGCTGGAGGAAGGAGAGTGGGTGCTGCTCTCTGGGGAGGCATGAAGGGTCCCAGTCAGCTTTGTATGTTTAACCTGCATGAGCATCCCCATGGTAGCATGGATGCTTGGGTGATCTGAGGATGAAGGAGCTCCTCATCCCTCGAAGACTCTCTGAACATCACTGCTAGCTGTGAGAGCCTGGCTGGAAGAGTCAGCCTCTGGCACTTAAAAGACTTCCCTAGTTTTCCTGTCAGCTTGGGAGAGAAACGTTTGACGTGTTTGATCTTTCTCTCCTGCAGGTACTAGGCTCTGGAGCACAGCTCCCCAGGGGTCTGTGTCTTCTGGGCATCATCCTGCTCCCTCCTTGCTGGGGCTGAGGCATTGTTGGCACTGGCTGAGTGTGTAGGACAGCAGGGCAGGGAGGGGATCAGTGCTCCCTGTTGCTGCCCAGCCCTGGGGTTGGCTCCAAAACCAGTAATGAATTTGGGCAGCTGAGTCTAGGCTGGGGGTCAGCCCAAAGCCACAGAAGGGACCAGAGTGACATAAACTGTGCTAGCTATGGAGGGCAGTGGCTGTGCAGCCAGCTGTGCTGCCCCAGGAGGGTGGTACTAGGAGTTTAGTCTCTTCTCCAGGATAGCTTTGGTCACTCATACATGGGCATGAGCCTCTTTCACCAGCTCCTAAGGCTGAAGGTGCATAATTGGGTTTCAGTAGTGCTTTGCTTGCAGCTGCAGTGCTCTGCCCTTTTGCATGCCCAGGGATGCTGCTGCTTTTTGAAGGTGAACAAGCCCTGATGCTAATACAAGGCTGCTGGCATGGCAGTGCTTTCCTTTGCCCCATTGCAGACGTGGCAGCATCATTCCAAGGTGGTTTTATTTCACTGAGTCAGGCCCTCTTCTTCCTTGAGTTACTCCAGCAGTGTGCTGAGACTGAATCTTGAACCAGTGAAGCTGATGTTTCCGTGATGTCTTGCAACAGAAGATAAAGCAATTGCAACACTGGGGAATTCAGCCAGAGTTTCCAAAGTGTTAGCCCTGAGGGAGAACTGAACTGATGCATGGGTAAGTATTTTGTCTTCTAAAGCTCTGCTTATGACCCCAAAATAATAAAGGTCAACCAGTTAGATCCACTCAGCACACAAACCCGTGCCTTTCTGAGTTAATACAATCTATGGAACAAGCAGGGATGTTGATACACATAGTCATGTTGGATTATACATGTTGTTTACCCAGCTGGACCATAGCAGGTCCACCTCTTAAGTCCCCCACACCATTTTGGCATGTTCCTCCTCCAGCAATGCATCCCAGCCCTGGATGGCAGTGTAAATTCTTCTCTGCAAATCAGTGACCCGATAGGTCATAAAAGTTCCTTTATGGTCTGTCAAGACAAGCTAGGATCTTTACATGCACCCTAAGTCAGCATAGTAAAACTTTTATGGTGTTTTTAATAACGAGCTACTGCACATGAACAGCAACTAATTTTTAAAGCCTTGGTGTTTTAGGTGAGATGGATCCCCCCCCTCCCCCCCCTTGCTCTGTGTTGGAAAAACACTTAGATCAGTGCTTCCAGAAGTCAATGCCTAGAGCTAACCTCTTTGCCCTGACATGGTGGTCTAACTTCTGCAAATACTGAGCACTCCTTGAAGGGAACTTCTGAAAACCAGGCTGCATTTCTGCTAGCATCTGTGCAAACAGAGAAGCTGAACTTCAGGATCATATTTTTTAAATATTTGGACCATAGGCTGTTATAACTTAATCTTGAGTCTAAGCCCCCAATGTAACCCCCCTGGCTCATCCTCTCCTAACCCTCAGGGATTTGTTGCACTGCTGGAGCCTTTGCCCCTGGATTGTACCTTCTGGCTGCGTTTTGAGTGTTGAGCTGAAGTGATGTGCCATGGAGTGACTCTTCCAGCTCGCTTCTGGCTCTGGTTTCTCAGCCCTGCCTTGGGCTGCCAAGAGGAAAAAGGGAATAATGAGCAGCTGAAAGCAATATGGCAAGGTCTGACTTACCCTCCAATGAAACTGCCACCTCTGCCTGTCCCCACGGCCCTAACCCCCTGATGTTGCCAGCAAACCTAGCCAGTTACATGGGACAACCTTCTGACACCTCAGGCTTGGCACCAGCCCTGTGCCAAGCAGCAGGGAGCTGAAACAAGCCCTCCTGGGTGGCCTTGGTAAGCAATGCATCCCAAATCCTGGCCACTGCTGCATGCAAGGGTTTAATTCAGTGATATCTGAAGGGAGGGAGATGAGGAGAGCAGAGGGGCCACATGCAATCCCAGGGACACCTTGGTGTGTAAGTGAACAGTGTTTTTTTCAGGAGGCTCAGTCTGCTGATCACTCCAGATGGGATTTTGGTCCTCCAAGCTCACTGCTGCATGCACTGCTCCCCAAGCCCAGGCTGCTGGGGCCCAGTCTTTGCAAAATGGAGGTAATTTTCCCTGCTGCTCTGGAAAATGTGCTGCTTTACCACTTTCCTCAGCTGTTGCATGTGTTTGGGTCCTTGTCCTGGCTTTGCATCTGATTTAGGCAATCCTCAGTGAAAGTGTGATGGATGCTGTCCTCATGCCCTTTAACTACCAGGCAGGAATGGCTGTGCCCTAAATTCAGACTGCAGCATCCACAGGTTGTTACTTTTCTTACCTGCAGTGGAGCCTCAGCCATTTCTTTGCTTCTCCTTCCTTGTATGTACCCAGTTAGAGCCTTTGCCCATTTGGATTTAAGCTTGCTTGGAAATGTACTGCCCTGTGGCCCCAGCCCAGAGATCCACACTTGTTCCCTGACCCCAGCTGGTGGCAGAGATGTGGGGTCTGTGGTTCCATGCAGGTCCCAGGAGCTCTCAGCCATCAGTGCTCTTAGTGCATGAAGTGCAGATCAGCTCTAGGCACAAGGGTGTGAATCCAACCTAGGACAATCAGCACTGATTTTCCAGCCCTGAGAGCAGCAGGCAGCAGAAGGCAAGAGGGGTTTGATTTAGAGCAATTTTACCACATTTTCATACATCATCTGTTTTGGGTTTGCTTTTTACTTTTTTTAATGAAAAAATAAATAATCCTCCTTTTGAGAAACAGGAGAACATGCAGGAAGGAAACCCTTCCTCTCTGGGGTTTGTCCCTGGATAAAGGAGGTGGGACAGCTCAGGGATGCTACATCATAGCCAAACCCAGGACCTGGGGGTGCTGGGATGGAGAAGATGCCCCTGGTCCTGGTGCCAGCTATGAAGGGGATGTGCTTCTGGGCTTCCTGGGGAGGGGCTGGAGCCAGTGGAGCCACTCCAGTTCTGTGCAGCCTTTGGCCTCTTTCCCCATGGTGGGAGCAGTGCTGATGCTGGAGCACACAGCAAAGGCTGTGAATGCTCAGGGGAGCTTCAGGGGAGGAACTGTTGCTGTCGATCTGTTAATTAAGATTAATGTGCTAGCTGATAAGGATGACTCTGCGCCAATTGCTGTTACAAGCCAAGATCCTGCAAGGCAGTGAGCAGCACGTTCCTGCTTCCTCAGCAGTTGGAGGCCTCTGTGGTTCAGCCTGAGGTTTGGAGCAGAAAGGGAGGTGCTGCACTGCTCCCCAGTGCTTGAGTGCCACGTGGACACACTTGCTCTGCTGCTGGGATGCTTCAGAGCTTGCTCTTGTGCTGCCTTGGCAAGGGAACACCCTTAAGTATTCAGATGGTGTTAAGGCAGTGCTTTGTATCCTCTTTTCCTAGGTGTCAGTGTCAAAATTTCTCGACTCAAATAGTGCATGAAATTCAAGGGGCAAATGGAACCCAGGAGGTTCCATCTGAACATGAGGAAAAACTTCTTTCCTGTGAGGGTGCCAGAGCACTGGACTAGACTGCCCAAAACAACTGTGGAGTCACCTCTGAAGAGATTCCAAACCTTCCTGGATGTGATCCTGGACAACCTGCTCTAGGTGATCCTGCTTTAGCAGCAGGGCTGGACTAGATGATCCCCAGAGGTCCCTTCCAATCCCTACCATGCTGGGATTCTGTGAAATGAGGTATATTGTTTAAAAATGTATGAGTACATCTGTATTTTCCTGTGCTCTCAGGTGGAGTCTCTGAGGAATCTGGATGTGCCCTGTACAGTGAGACACTCAGGGGACACCTCACTCTCTACAGCTCCTAGGTTGGAGTGAGGTGCAGGTTGATCTCTTCTCTCAAGTAACAAGCTGTAAGACAAGAGGAAACAGCCTCAAGTTGTGCCAGGGGAGATTCAGTTGGATATTAAGAACAATTTCTTCCCTGAAAGGGTTATCAAGCCCTGGCACAGGCTGCCCAGGGCACTGGTGGAGTCACCATCCCTAGAGGGATTGAACAGATGTGTGGATGTGGTGCTGAGGGACATAGTTTAGTGGTGACCTGGCAGTGCTGGTTAATGGTTGGACTTGATGATCTTAAAGGTTTCTTTCAACCAAAAACAATTCTATAATTCTATGTTTCCATAAATTAGGACTTGATTTGCCTTTGCCATGACTATCAGTGCATGACTTCTTGCTGCACTGGCAGGCTGGCCACTGCCAGCAACTCACCTGCCCCAGCCCAGGAGGAAGCTGTTGAATCAATGGCTCTGTGCTCCCTGGGGGGATTGAAAACACCAGCACTGCCACTGAAACCAGGACAGCTTGCTGCCTGCAGGTAAGTGTGTGCTCAAAGCTTCAGTGCATCACAGCTTGCCAAGGAGTTCATTTTAATGTCCTTTATCCACTTCTCTGCCTTAACAGCTTTCTCAGATCTGCTTGGTTTCTCTGTCTGATAGCAGCTGGGTTCAAGAGTTAATTTTGGAGTAGTCCCTGGCCAGCCTGATCTAAAGCGTTTTTCAGAGAGGATCATTTTGCTAGCAAAAGGTAGAATTCAAAAGAATGCTCCCTGAATCCCAGCTGGAATTCCCCCAGCTTGGTCCCCTCCTGCTTTCTCCCCTTCCAGCCCTGACTGCTCCTGCAGCTGCTTTCATTTCCCTGCTGTTCTGCACAAAGGCCTCTGGCACCAGCCCTAATCAGGAAGTGCTAATTAACCTGTAGCATCTCTCAGTGCCTGCTGGCAGTGCAGGGGACAGGGATGGTGGCTGTCCTGCTGTGCTGCCCTGAGATGCAGCACTGATGCAGGACTATTGGTTTGGGGAATGGCATCACAAGGACCCATCTCGGGTCATGGGTGATATCTGCCATTAGGCAGAACAAAGATTTTGTTTAAATAACATCACCCTGGGGGGAGGAAAAGCCATTTTCCCTGCCAGAAAAACAATTCACCTTACATCAAAGGTGGAGGTTCATTTATTGATTTATTAAAGTTAGGAGTGAGATCTGATTTTGGAGCCTTTGTTGTCCCACAATTTATTTCTCCTTGTGGAGGATGCTGGATGCCCCTGCCAGCATCCTCATCCCATCTCACTCCTGAGCTCCATCAGTTTCAAAGTTGTACCCAAGTCCTCTTGACCTAAGAGGCTGGAGTCACATTTAGCACAAAGATGCACAAGTCACACATGCAGAATTCGATAACCTTATCACCACATCCTGCACAGATCAGTAGCTCTCTCTGACTGCCAGCTCCTTGCAGCCAGCAGTAATTGCCTAGCAACATTGTGCTGTCTCTTTGGATGCAGCCTAATTCGGTTTCTGGTCATCCAGAACAAAACCTCATGTAGGAACCTGGCAAACAGAGTGATGGACAGGCTGTGGTGGTCTGCTGGAGCACCAGGAGTGATGATTATTTCAGCAAAATCTCTGCTCATGGATGATTTTGAGGTCTTTATGATGAACATGAGTAAAAAATTCAGGTGAGGGGGCTCAGTTTTTCCCTGCCCATAGACTCTTTGGCAATCACAGCAGTGAAAGGACTTTAGACATAGCTGCTCTTATGTCTGTAGGTGTCTAACAGTGATGCCCAGCAACGTGCTTGGGTTTGGGAACTGATGTAGTGGAAAGTTTGAGTACCACTGTCTTTTAGTGCAGAGCTTGGATAGGTTGTGAAATCTTAATTGTGGCATTTGCCAGAGGGTGAGCATTTGGCTTTGGGATCTGCACACAAACCTTTACCAGTGCTTCCCTTGCAGGATCTACACAGGCAAAGCAGTAAGTCTTTTTGAAGTAAATGAAGTGCTGGTGCTCATCTGGAAAGGATTTATAGGAGGGACTGTGTCGCTCAGGCTGGAATGCAGGAAGGGAAAACAGAGCATGGCTACAGATATGAGGCATGGATAGGTGCAGGATCTAAGGCTGTGGTTTGCTGTAGTGCTGCTGCTGTACCCTCTGCAGCAGCTCCTGGGGCTGGGGGCTGGCTCTGTGCCCACAATGCCTGTGGGAAACCAGCTGTCTCATCCCTCAGGTTGCTGTGTTTCCTTGATGATGCTCAGCATTGCCCAGGTCCCTGAGGATCAGCTGGAGTTAAGTGTGTTCAGTGATTCAAGTGCTCAGTCTGGGGATGTTAAAATTTAAATACAAGCAATTTCATGGGGATGGGTAAGAGCCCTTTGCTGCTGTCACTGAGCTCACTGACTCCAAACAGGGATGGCTCATGTCATAGACTTCATTCCGGACCTGAAATCTCCCCAGAGATGTCCAGGTCCCAGATTTGGAGCCAGTGCTCTCAACCAGCACCAGCTGAAGAGATGGTTGGACTATCTAGAGCCAAAGTTTCAGGGTGCAGTGACTGAGTGGTTTCCTTGGGGCTCATCCCAAACTGCAACTCTCAACCAGAACTGGAGCTCTGGAGAGTTTTGTGCCATCCTTTCTGCCCCAGCTCCTCCATGCAGTGACTCCAGGTCCCATCCTGCACAGATGGAAACCTCTGACACCAGCTTGTTCTCTGGAGCTGTGCCAGGGAGGATTTTCCTCACGCAGTGCTGTGCACTGGGGCAGTTTATTCTCTTGGCACCTGGTTTTTACCCTGCTCACAGAGGGTTTCAGAGAACAAGGGGCCAGTTTCAGATCTTGCCATCACAACCTCACATTCAAGAATTACTACTACTATTATTTCCAAGGAAACAGGGACTCACACTCCTATCTTTTATGTGATTTCTCACATCCGGAGGTTTTCACGTGACCTTGCTGCCTATTTTTAGCTCCTCAAACATCTCTGCCAGGATGAAAGCTTTAAAGAAAATCCACCCTCAGATGAAAGGGGCATCTGCTTTAATGGTAAATTTGTGACTGTGACCCCCGAATCCCCACATTTCAGCAGCCTGGGGAAGGCAAGTACAAACCCAAGGCTGCAGTTAACTATTTCCTTGTTTGCTCTTACACCTGCCTCCTTCAAACAGCAAAGGCTTGTTGTAAAACAGAACAGTTTCTAGAACCAGATCCACCTACAAGTCATTTAAAAGCCTCCTACCTCAATTTTGCAGGTAAAATGTTAGTCTACCAGGAATTGAGAGGCAGGATTTTCCCCTCCATCTGCTCCTTGGCTGGTGTTTAGGAGGACAAAAGCCAGCCTGGCTCTTTTCCCTTGTGCCATGCACCTCAGGGTGAGCTGGGTTAGGATGAGACTCATCAAATTCCTTCTGGGCTCATGGTGGCTGTAGGTGCTGGCTTGGTCCTGCCCTGCCTGGTCAGGTGAGTCAGGGTTAAATTTGTTCTCCTTCCTGAGCTTACCTTACAGCACACAGCCCATGGCTTTCCTCCAGCTCTGCCTGCCTGTTTTTCTGCCCCTGGCTCAGCTGTCTGAGCTCTTGAGGTAATGCTAGGAGCCCATTCCTGGTGATGGAGAGGGAGGCAAGCAGGTGGATTGGGGTTGCTGAGCTGCAAGAAGGAGGAGCTGAGAGCAAGAACAAGCTGCTGGACAAGCAATTGGGGTTGCTCCAGTAGTAGGAGGTAGAGAGAATTTATAGGTCCACTTGGTACTTGCTTTTCTTTTATAGACTGGTCTCCAGAGCACAGGCTCTTTTGACAGGCAGCTCTGCAGAAAGCACTGAAATCTGTGACTGAGCAAGGTTTAGACCTGCCTGTCTTCAGCATCTCTCTAACAGGGCTGCAGTTAAGGGCTGTTGTTAGACATGGTCCAGGCAGGTCTCTGATGAGTGTTGCCTCTGTCAAATTGCCTTTCTCTTCAGGTAGCTGGGATAAGGAGAGGTCTCTGCCTTCATCTTAAGGGTCCTTGTGACACCCACCACTCCATGTCTTTGGTCTAGGGCCAGTCCCTTGCAGGGAAGGGGCAGCTCTAAGCATCACTGGGTGCCGTGGATGTTACTTACCTTTCCATCCTACAGCTACAAAGCTCTGGAGATCCAGTGGCTCCTTGTCAGATNGCTGGACTCTCTCCAGCAGCTCCCTAATTGAGTTGTGACAGCCTGTGAAAGCAAACTGCTCCTCAGCATCCATCAGAGAAAGCCAAGCTGATGAACAGATGCAAAACTTGTTGCTTTGAGAAGCTCCTGGAGGAGCATCATGAGTAAGTGAAGGTTCATCCCAAGATGTGGCTTCACTGGGCTGGGTGTTCCTTTGTGCAAAGAGGGAATTTGGGAAAATGCTTGATAAAGCTCTGGGCTTTCTGGTGGCAGAGTGCTGGGGAGGCATGGGATGGCTGATTGCTAGAAGCAGCCTCTCTTGGGCACCAAAGGGCTACAGGGGCACTGGTGGAAGCAGGGAGACAATCTGGGACAACTGTCAGATACTTTGTGAGGGGAAGATGAGTGGGTGGTGGGAGAGCAATCCTGATTGAATTCCTCATGTCTGAGGTGTATTAAAACTGAATGAGAAGAAATGCCTGGCTGAGCTGGATGAAGTGTGGACTCCTTAACAAGGCTGCAGAGAGCCTGATTCTCCCTTCAGGAGCATAAAAACCCAAACTAATAAAAATCTCCCAACATTTTGGAATGAGCTAAGGTCATAAATCTTCAAAAGCCTTCTGATCCACAGGGAACTGTGCAGAGGGACCCTGTGCCAGCTGCCCTTTCCCATCAGGGACCAGCAGTCAGCAAGCAGAGCAGCAACCCAGAGCATGCTGGTGACACGCCAGCAGTGTGCTATTAGGGTGACATCCTGAAGATAAATGAGTCCTATTATTGCCTTCATTCCCGGGAAGTCCCCTGAGGCTCTCACACTGCTCTGGCAGCTGCTGCAGCCCCAGCAGTGTTGTAGCCAAGGTGCACAGGGCTTCTCCTGTGTGGCTTTGCCTGGTCATGCAGGTGATGTCTGCAAGTGCTCTTAACCTAATCTGGCTCTTGAAACCTATACTTGTGCTCTGGGAGAGAGCTGAGATTACTGCACAGCATCTCTTCCAAGAACAAGCCTGATGCTGTTATCTCCTGGGTTGAGAGATGGCATCTTGATGGGGACAATCTGTTTAGCAGGGTCTGTTGTGACCCTGCTTTCTGCACAAGCATGGGTGCAGAAATTCTGAGTTTCCAACCCCTCTCCAGCCCTGAGAGGCCTCGTGACTGGTTCATACACCTTCCTGCTATTTAAACTGGTGGGAGAGCTGGGGTTGGTCTCTCTGCCAGACAACACTGTCCCTAAACTGCCACTCACACATGACTGTGATGCCAAGCTCTGCCAATCTGCTCCCATGAGAGCTCTGGGGGTGGCACAAGCAGCCTGGGCTCAAAGCCAGCACCCAATTCAGCTGCCAGCTGGGAGCATGGGGCTTGACTCTCCACTCCAGGGTCTGGCTCCACATCTGGGGGATGCTGAGAGCTCAGAGATATATCAAGTGATCCAAGCCATTTAATTCTATTACTCCCAAGCTCTGAAGAGCTGCTTTAGACACCCTTGACCTTCTGTCACAGAACAGATCAAAGCAAATCTCTCTGTAGTGATACAGTTTATCTGATTCAAAGGGGAAGCATCCAATGAAGTGCTTGTTTTGAAAACATTATTTCACGTTGTGCCCTATTAAATTGTTGACATGTGGCCCTCTGGCTATTTGGCATTAGTCATACTCAGACACCAGCTACAGCATTAATCTAATTTTGCCTCTCCTCATCTTTATTCCTTGATCTTCATATTACACTGCTTAACAAATCTGTTGGGGGCCAAAATTGTTTCAAGACAGAGTTTTGATGAGGTGGTGGAGAGGACTTCAGAGCCAGGCAGGAATGGTGTCTTGAGTCCCAAGTGCTGGAACTCAGAGCAGCTTGGAGGGACCTGGTTTATCTAAACTTTGCTCCTGCCCTCCATGGATTCAGACTTCCCTGGTCATGAGCTGTGCTAGGAGGGCTTTGTACTGTTGATGGATATGTGACTTTTGGGGTTGGGTTTCTTGCCCCTTCCCTTTGAGGAATTGCAGAAGGGATGCAGCAAGGACGAGCACTTGGCAGTGCACTTGGAGCCCTGTGGGTGCAGCAGACAGCAACATCCTCTGTCCCCATGGGTGACATTGCTCCATGGAGGCTTGATTTGTTTGCTCTTCTCCACAACTTGTGCTATAGTCCTCTGGCTCACCTGCACATTTCAAGATAATCCCCTGGTGCTGCAGGGTTCAGGAGTATTGATGGTTCTCTTCACCCCTTCTGAGCCCTCTCAGTCCTACCCTTTGATGATACTGTGCTGGGCTTCTTCGGAAGGAGTCATTTCTTCAGCAGGACTGGATCCCAGCTGTCACCTTCTTTGGTATAAATCCATCAAACCATCAACAGGGAGAATGAGGTCTCCATGCCTTCCAGCCAGCAACCTACCAGTCTGGAGGGAAGGCCTTTTGCTAGTACCCCTGCAAGCTGCTCTATGCCTTGGAGGCTTTATGTTGTGCATCAAGCCATGCTTATTCTGTGCTCCTTTGTGATAAGTTTGGTGGGGAATTTGGGAAAAGCAAGCCTTGCTGTGCTGGAAGCATGTTCTCTCCTGCTGCCTCACTGGATGCTCTCATTCTTTGTTTGCCTTGCAGCAGAGCCTAGATTGGAACCAGGTGAAAAAACGTGCTCACAAAGCTCCCAGCACAAAGAAAGTTTGATCTAAAAAGTGTTTCATTTTGAAAGCCTAAACAATCAGTGTTGTTAAAATTTTCCATCACTATCTTTTTGATGCAATCTCAATCTTTTTTTTTTTTCCCTGTGCTTACTGAAGGTCCAGCTTTGAGCAGCAATATGTGGCTCCTGGGAATAAGTTTTCATTAGGAGAGCATGGAAAAGCTCAGCAGAAGTGGACACAAGGTTTGCAAAATGGAAACAAGACTTTTCATCAAATCTTCTTCCAAGACTGTAGTCCTTTCTGGTGGCTTTATAAGCAGATCTCCTTTGTGCTGATACCTGCATGAGCAGAACACTTAGCAACCAAGTCATCATCCCCAAAGAGCTGCAACCGATAGCATCTGCACGTGGAAGTCTCCAAATGACAACCTGCCGACCCTGTCAGTTCCTTCAAGAGCTTTAGTCAGGGATCCTAGCAATTTTCCAAAGAGTGGAATATATATTTATACTTTCCTTTGCTAGTAAACTGTCATGTGAATAAAGAAATAACAGCCCCTGAGAAGATAAGAAGACTCAAGTTGAAAAATCTTTTGGTGATAGAGAGAGCTGAATGAAACTCCAACACCCTGGACGTGTTTAGCACCAGCTGGTCTCTTTCTGACATGCAAGCAGTTGAAAATATAGATATAATTAAAAGGATTTGCAAAGCCAGCCTTATGCTACAGAGATTCTTTGACATTATTTTGATAATGAACTTTAGTATTTACACTGTTGCACCAGGAATCTAAATAAATGTTCATGGTGGATCTCTTTTCTGCCTCCTGCACGTTGACTCTGGCTAAACAGCTATATTTATCAGTGCAATGCTGGCTATAAAAATGGAAGGAGCAAGCTATAAAATGTACAGCAAAGCAGAGTATTCCTTTAGGTTAGTGGGTACATCAACAGTTTGTAATTGTGGGGGTGGTCTCCACCTTTGTCATACATAAACAATATCATGGTCTGGATTTACAAAGGTTTGTAAGACTCAAAAGCAGTAGATAAGTATTTATTAGGATTTACAGAAAAGCCTAAGTGAGATTCTCAGCTCCTTTTGACTTTCAATAGGAGTTGGGTACCTTTGTAAGACTTACTAAATTTATACCTATACATCTAGAATTCTAAACATCTTCTGGAAATCTGTCAAACCCTCCCTGCTCTATTATCATACAAACCAAAACCTGATAGCCTGAAGGATGGGAAAGATGTTTTCTGAGTGGGGAATTTGGTCCATGCCATTAAGGTCACAATTCAGGACATATTTTTAACAGAAGTATATAAGAAAATTCCTTTTATTGTATACTAAAAACAAAGTGCATCTTGTGAGTGAGTGAAGCTGCAGGACATCTGCAGCTGAGCAGGTGTTTGGATTTCGGTTGACACACTTCTCTAGCCAAAAGACCAGCCTGCAAATAAATATATAAGCCCAGCATGAAGGTTGTTTAGGAAGCTTGCTCCTCCCTGTCTGGAGAGGACAAACATCATGAGGGAAGTCTGAAGGGATTTCTGGGGGACTCTGCCTTCCTGATGGGAATGAATCCCATTGAAGTTGACTATAACTCTGCTTTTTTTAAAGATAAAATTCTTCATCAGACATAAAGGGAAAAAATGCTGCTGCAGAGACAAGAATGAACAAAAGATCCAAAACTAACAAATGAGAAAAAAAAAAACAACCCCAGAAAAAAGACTAAGGAGCTAGATCCCAAAAAAAGGTATTAAACATGATGGTTTAGGTAGAGTCCAGCTCCACAGTTGTCTCTACACAGCAGAGTGCCAGGAAGCAAAATGGCATGTGGTAAGGACCATTCTTCACTCCTTATACTCTGCCTAATTCTGTAATGGTCCATGGTGCATGGTGCATTGTTCTGCTCAGGGTTGAACATCATCTGCTCTCATCCAGCAGTTCCTATGCCTGTGGACTCAGAAGCTCCCTGTTCTGGGCTTTACTAGTGCCCATCCCCACCCCAGGGAGCAGAGCAGAGTTCAGGCTCTCAGAGGGCTGTGCAAGCAGCCAAATACATGTGGGTTTTGGTGGTTTTTTTTGAAAGGAAAAAATAAAATAGAGAATTGTAGTACAGTGCCTGGTTGATTTAAAAGTAAATCTTAGGAAGCAGGAGCAGAGTGCAGCTCCTTACATCTAGGTTGAAAACTAATTGATCGCTTTCCCTCAGCACATAGACCTGTCTTTATATTGAGCCCATAAAGAAAAGTTCCCTGAAAGTCACTGGAGACAAATAATCCTTCAGGAGTCACTGCTGACATGGAATGATATTTTCAGCCATTTTTCAGTTGTATGCGTCTCCATCCTGTCACATTAGTTTGCTAACACTTCCAATGCAACAATGAGACAAACAGAGCATTGTGCTGGTCCAAGCCAAACATTCATCTCTGCTTGGCACGGGTTCAACAGGCCTGTCAAAACTGCTCTGGAGCTGGCCAAAGCTCATTAACAGTGGTTGGATGCATATTTAGCATGGAAAAGAGCTTTACCCAGGGCTCTGAGTAATGTGGAGACTGAGGCGGCAGGAAAGAGGGAGGAAGCAGAGAAGGGGCTGTATTCCTCAGGGAGTGTTGGTACCTAGCATTGGAATAAAAGGGAAAATGTGGATATCTGTTGAGGGAACATACTTCAAGGCAATGCTTTGTACAGAAATGAAGTGAATTGCAAAATCCCTGGGCCCAAGGCCAACCTTGAATCTGTCTCAGAAGAAGCATCGATGTTATCGCTCCTTGATGTGCATGAACTTATAAGGTTGGTCTCCTTGGAATGGCAGAAGATCTGCTGACTTGAGCTTTCCTTCCCAGCCAGCACTTGGTGGGGTTGGAAAGGTTTGGCCAGAGGCTTGCCTTACTCACACATTAACCTCACTGAAGTCACTGGAAGGGTCTGATTTTGGGGAATCTAGTGCAAGCCCACGTGAAGCATCCTAGGGTGCTGGCAGGAGGCTAGCTCAGCCTTGGGCAATGTGACATACCTGTTCCAGCTGGTGAGACAAGAGGAGGGAGAGTGATTTAATTGCAGAGCCTGAACTTTTCTGTTGCCCTGTGGTGCTGAGATGATGTCAAGGAAAGAATGATCAGGGACACTTTCCAAACTGTCCATGATATTCCCACACCCTTGCTTTGTGGACTGTCTGGTTTCATTACCTTTTTGCAGCAGTCTCCTCCATCTGCAGGAATGCTGCTGATTTGCAAATTCAAATGGTCAAATATTAAAGAAATGTACCTATTTCATATATCCATGCTTGCATACCAGTGTCCCAGTAAGTCTGAAAAAGACTACTCCTTAATTTCTATCAAATTCCCAGCATTGTTCCAGTAAATATGCACTCTTGGACAAGAAACAATGCAAGACAAAACCTCTACACTCTGCAGAAGAAAAGGAGAATAAGAAAGAAAGAAAAAAACCTATTGCTGCTTCAGAAAGCTTTTAGTCTGACTACACTAAGATGATTCAATATGAAGGCAAATAATGAAGATGCTGGAATTGAGAAAACCTTTAAAAAAGATGATGAAAGAAGCCACTTACAGACTAATGAACAGATTGCTGGAAGCAAATGTTAACAATTAACTGATTGAATATTTCAAGGTGTGGTTCATTTTAAACCTAGCACCTCTGATTGCTTGCTAACTTTAACACTTGCATGCTCACAAACAACTGCTCTGTTCATTCAGCATGTTTTCTCCCTCCACCTCCTTTTGTTCTAAGTGTGAGTTCTTGAAAGTCCTTAAAATTACAGTGTTGCCCATTCTGGTCTCTGCAAGCAATTCAGGATCATCCAGGGCTGTGCTCTCTGTGCCAGGATCTGCTTTTGCCAAGGTGAGCATCTACTGAGATCTTTTTGAAAGATGCTGAGAGATTATTGCTGGGTTTATTGTAACAAGTGTCAATCAAGTATCAATTGCTGAGCTTCAGTGCCTGTGATTTTAGAATGGAAATTATTTATGCTTGAAAGTGTACAGAACTACCAGAATTGTCTGTGAAAACTGAAAGGGTTGAATCTTCCTTATCTACCTAAATAAAGTGCTTAATGAGTATATCTAGGAGTTTATCGAGAAGAACTCCAGAGCAAGATTTGTCTTATGTCTCTGGCCTTTGGGTGACATATTTCTTCACTATGGGTGAGCATTATTTTCTTTGCATGTAGTTACCTGAAACACTTACCTGATACTTAATGGCTGCTGGCCCATGGTTGCTGTTTTACTGGGTGTGCTCAACAAAAAGTGCCTTGTGGGGAGCAGAATGTGGCAAGGGGAAAAAATCCCTGCTGAGCTTGGAGTTATGAAATGCTTTCTTGCCCTTACTTCTCAAGGGCTTATTATTGAAGGACTCTGGGCTCAATTAGACTGTAAAAGCTGCCTGACACTGTGATTTATGAGATCTTAAAAGCCAGTGCTTCTTATCAGCTGCTGAGCACAGGCAGGGCCCCATGCCTGCAGGATGGAGTGTGGTTGTGCAGCAAGGACAGCTTGGGAATTAGGCTATGGGCATGATCCTGGCACCCAAGGGTCTGTACCAGGCACAGCAAGAGGGTGCTACCACTGATGGTGGCACATGGAACCACTGCTGCCCACACATTCCTAAGGGAAGGGTTTGCAGAGGTGCCCAGCTCCAGCCTGCTGTGTTTAGGAGCTAAGGGCTTGTTCCTCAGGAGTGTTTTCCATCTGTAGCATTTGACAGTTTCTTCATTTCTGAAGTCTTTATGCTGTCTGCAGCGACTTGGAAAGCATGGCCTCAACATAAAATCACCATTTCAGTTTGTTCTCATTTTTCTCCAGCTGACAGAATAGCTGAAACACTTTCCTTCTCAAACCTGGCTGTTGAGATTAAAATCTATTTGGAAGCAGGCTTGGTTATGTGGATTTTTTTTTTTCCTCTCAGCATCCTCAGACCAATTATTTCCCTGAAATCACAAGCATCTCAATTGCTCCCTTCCAGCATTTGCAGAAGCAGCAACCAGTGCTTGGTCAAAACCAGCACACAGGATACACAAGTCACAGCTTGTTGGGAGCTGTGTCTGTATTCTTGCCTGTCCCTGCTCTGAGGCTTGCTCCTTGGGCAGCTCAAGCCCTCTGGCTGCATGGTCAGAAGGAGGTGACATTATTGCTGTGACTCAGTGTTTCCATCCTTAGTTAGATACCATAGCATGGAGCTGCTGGCTCCAGTACAATACTTGTTCAGAATCTAATGATTGCAGCTAACAGGATTTTTCACCTTCAATGAGGTTTCTGTAAACTAATCTACATCTGCATAGTTTTGTCTGTGGTCCTCCAGGTGATGAGGGAAAATGTAGCTGTAAGGCTTTGATCTCCAAGACACCTTTATTCCAAACCACTATTGAGAAGCCTCATTGTGCAAGATGCAAAATAAAACCTGTGTTAAAGTAGGTTTTTGGGTAGATTTGAAGTTAAAATGATGAAATAGAAAGGATACCAAAAGGTAAGGTATCCAGTTAGCCTGGCTGTGTTGCATATCCTGTGTATTTGTTTTATGATGTGAACCCTAATACAGGCATTTTACCAAAAAAATCCCCCCTGGGTTTAATATTGGCTTGCTTGTAAAAAGGCATTTCATAAACCATGAGCAACACCTAACCTGGTTGGCAGGGCAGTGGAGGAGGTGATGGGCTGGTAGCTGCAGCACTGAGCTAAGCATCCCTGGTTCTGCACAGCCATGTGTGGGAGACCTGAGCCTTTCCATGCCCTGTGCAAGACTGGAAGCTCCTAACACTCACTGAGCCAAACCACTCCCTCATGCAGATTCATTTCTGCAGGCATCTGTGGGCAGATGCTATCTTGCTCCAACCCTCTGTCTGCCTGCAAAAATGCATCACAATTGGCTTGGTTTGGGATTCCAACCTCTTGTCTTCATTGCTTTACAGTTCTAAAGTGCTAAAACCATGCCATGGAACACCACAGTATGGGACATAAAGCCCTTGCCCCAGAGATTTTTAAATGTCTCCAAACTAGAGCATTTAATCTGATATTTTATTATTATTCTATGTTTGTGTAATTTGGGTGTTTTTTTTTTTGATAGAAGCTAGAAAAAAGGGGAACCACATGGTAACTGAAGTAAGAATATACTTGAGGAGCAGAGGGATGTGGCCCCAGAGAGATATGAGGGGAAGGAAATGTTGGCAGGTGACAAAGGAAGAAAAAGTAGGTGATATTTAGGACAGCTTGATTGCAGGGACTGGCCCAAATAGAACAAAGAAATAAGATATAAACCAGCACAAGGATAAAACTTTGTCTCTGGCAATAAGATTTGTACTGTGGAAAGGGAACAGCAATAAAGAAATTTTTAAGAGATTCTATGAAACTTAAAACTTTCTTAAAATATATTACTTTGTCCTTCAAAGAGGCTGACTTAATTTTATTTTTATTTTTTAATAATGCAATAATCAATAATAGATTAAATCTCCATTCCATTACAAATCCTTTTGCACAGTAACAACAGAGCAAAAAAAATCTCTGGTGGTACATAAGAAAATGTAATTTGAACTCCAATCTGGATGGAGTGTGCTTTATTCCAGAGCTAGCAAGGCTATCCACGCAGAGCTTTCCCTTTCACTGGCTGAGTATTTGCTGAAGCTCTCTCTCTGCAAAGCTGTAGCCTGTGAATGTTATCCAGCCCTCTCCATTGCTTTAGCTCTACAATAAGTGCTAAGAAACTTCTCTGTCTGTCAATTAATTTTCAAGGCCTCTCCAGCCTTTGAAGCCATCTGCAATGGGCTTTGCTGCCAGCAGACACAGCTTGGCCAATTTTTGGGGTGCCAAAGGGGTGCAGGTGCCTTACAGGAGAAGGGAGTCAGGCTGTTGATTTGGCTTGGGTAGAGAGCAGTGCTGCAGGCTCCAGCTTGAGAGGTCCAGGCAGCCCTGAGTGTCTTTAAAAATCTCACGTGTTTCTTCTTCACTGGCTTCTTGCCTCCCTTTGCCCTCCTTCCCACTGTGGGGGGAACTGGACCAGCTTCCATATGCTGGAGCTGTTCTAGCCCCTGCCCTGGGCATCCTGTAAAACCTCAGCTTGAGGTATCTGCCCATGCAGGAATGGCTCAGAGGGAGTGGGAACAGTGAGGGAGAGTTCCCTCCTCCCTCAACACTGGCTTAGTGGGACAGGGAGAGGAAAAAAGTGCTTGCTGCTCTGCAGGCTATCTTCAGGAGGCTTTTCTGAGGCAATTATCACAGGGGCATCTAGAGAGCATGCCTGCTGGTGTGGAACAAGCTATCTCCTCTGGAAGTAGAAAATTTCACTCTCCTGTGCTGTCTGACTTGCATCTCTCCTGAGTATTAAGATTAGCTCAAAAAGAAGTGTTTGTGAAGGCAAATTCAAGTGCAAAACTGCTTACTTGGTAAAATGCATAAATAGTGCAGGGGAAGGAGGAAGTGTATTTATGGACCCTGAGCTCCTGACATACAATGATGCTAAAGCACATGTGTGTGATGTTTCTTCCATTGACACCTTCGAAATGCCAAGTCAGCATGGGCCAGGATGCAGATAAGCATGGGGCTGATGAGTGCTTGCACAGGGAAAGTGTGGCTAGAAGCCATATGGTCAACAAAAAAGCACAGGCAGATAGGATTGCAAGCAGGTACATCTCCAGCACAGTCCCTGTTCTCTTGGGGTTTCTCTACTCAGCCTTTGGCACAGGCATGGCTCCCAGGGCTGGTGAGCAGTGCCATCCAGCCATGCCAGCCTGGATTGAGCTGTCTCTGTCCTGTAACCAGGCTGCTTCTAGTACTGCAGCACCTTGTTGAAACCTCACCTGGCTTAGCTTCACTTCAGTGGCTAGTGCTCTTGATGTCTTGTGTCTGTCTCCATCTTTCTTATAGGCCCCTTTAAGTACTGAAAGGCCAGGCTGAACAACCCCAGTTCTCTCAGCCTATCCTCACAGCAGAGGGGTTCCAGCTGTCAGATCACTCCTCTGGACCCTCTCCAACAACTTGCCTGTGCTTAGGGCTTCAGAGCTGGATGCAGTGCTGCAGGTGAGGTCTCCCCAAAGCAGAACACAGGGGCAGAATCCCCCCCTTGACCTGCTGGCCACAAGTCCTGAGCACCAGCCATGTGATGAGAATATTGCCCCTCTTTTCCAGGGGATGCACACTCCTCTGGATAGAAAGGTTGACAAGTCCCATTAAGTACCAAATATTTTATTGGTCTCGGAGTAAGCTAACACATAAAACCTACAGAGCTCCTTGGCAGGAAGGCAAATCATTGCTGCCCCAAGGCTAGGATAATTCATGCTCCTTTCTGCAACTCTGCAAGGGTTAAAATCGTGTGAAAGATGGTGTGTGTGGACTCCAAGCCCAGATTATCTAAAGTGCCTTGTTTAGTGGGTCACCATGGTACTTGTATTGAAGGAGAAGCTGAAGTTAACATCTGTCTCACTGTGACACAAGTTTTCCACGTGAAATGCATCCAGCAAAGCACAGAGCAAGGCTGAATTCCTGCCCCCCATTAAAGTCAATGAGAGTTTTGCCACTGACCTTGATGGATCCAGGCTTTCACCCCCTGACTATACAGTAGCTGATCAAGCCCTTTTGTCCATCAATCTCATGGAAGTGAGCTCTGCTATAAATCGCTCCTTGAAAGAGAAGAATGGACACAGACTTCAAAGTGTCTCCTGGCAGCCTTGCCCCAGGGAGGCTGCTGCTGGCCAGGAGCTCTCTTTTGTAGGCTTGGGACTTCCGATGGCACTGCTCCACAAAGAGACTAGCTAGTATTTTAGCACATTTGTAAAGTAATGGATCTGTTAGAGCAATAGCTGGGTGCTGTCTGTAAGAGCAGAGGATGGAGTGAGCTTTGAAGGAACCTGCTGGTTCGCAGGGAGCGAGGAGCAACTTGCGGGATTTTTCAAGAAGCATTTGCTTGTTAGCTTAGTCAAAACTGTGTTCCTAAAGTGGATGTGGCCCTCAGACAAAATGCTGTCTCTGCCCCGAGGGTTTGTTCTGTACCACTTGGTGCAAAGGGAAAACCTTGGAGGGCAACAGAGTTGCCTGGAGTTATTTTAGAGCAGAAGAGGATGCAGACCCTGTATGACAACAGCTGCTGGGGAGAGCAGCAGCCCAACCCACCCAGCAAGGGCCTGCCTGTGCAAAATACCATCTAGACAGTCATTTGCAGAGCTGAGGAAACGAAGAAAGGACCCCAGCAGTAGGGACAGACCCTTCCCACTTTGCAGAGGGCTTTCTCTAGCTCTCACAAGCAGCCTCAGGGCTGCTAGAGCTTTTTTTTCCCCCCATCGTGAGCCCCCCACTGACTTGTGGGCCTCTCGCTGGCAATTTGGATAGAATCTGCTTTGTTAGATGGCCTCCTGCTGCTCTTTTCTTTCCTTCTCCCCCCACCCCTTTTCTCTTTTCTTTTAAAAGCTTTATTGCAAAGCAGTAAGTCGTTTCCCTCCTCTGTGCCTCTCCCTTCTCAGACCCCTCTCCTAAAGTCACCTATATATTTAAGTGGACCCAAATAACATTCACCCTGCTGTCAGTTCTCAGCTTATAAAATAACCAGATTGTCTTGAAAATCAGAAGTTAAAATGTATTACAGCTTCAGGTTCCTTTACTGTCTATTTTGTCATTGCAAGATTCACATTTCTTGTCTCCCTCCAGAGACTGGCCCCACTGTTTGCTATCAGCCAGCACTCTGCTAAGGGTCTCATGTGGCTGCATGTGAAGATAGATGCTCAAGTCCTGGTCACTCCTGTCAAGATTCAGACAGAGCTACTTTAAGAAAAATAATCTGATTTTCCACAGTAGATAGAATGTTTGTGTGCTCACCTTGTACATCCAGAGGCTCAAGTGATGCAGCTGGGTGAACCCAGGAGCGTTTGCCACCTCCTCATGCAAAAGCAATGGGTGTTTTCCTGCTTCCAGCTGCTCCTGTCCCCAAATGCCTTCATAGTAGAAGCTTATAATGGATTAAATGAGTGACTTTGGACAGCCTGGGGTTCAGAGCTGCAAAGGTACTCGCTCTGCTACCACCTGTATTAGGAGTCTGGGCTGTAGGATGGAGCAGGACCATGCTTGGCACCCAGCAGAAGTGACCAGTACCAGGGAATGAGGCAGAGCTACAGCAGGGCCTTGTGAGAATGAGGAAGCAGATCCCAGTGGGTCTGGGGCTGACAGGTGCCTGCTCTCAAGGCTTAGTCTCCCTTGGCTTAGTCTCAGACCTGGTGTTTGTAGACCATCTGGAGCTGTGTGAGAGCCTCCCACGTGCCACCTCCTCACCGAGAGGGCTCACCAGTCTCCATGCTGTGGGCAGGGAAGAGCTTTGCTGTAATAAGGTTTTGTGTTAATTTTGGTAGAATAAATGGGGCCCTGGAGTAAAAAATGTGAATGTGACTCTATGCCAGTGCAAAACAGTGACATGAGGTCCAGGGCAAAAGTCTAAAGAGCTTCAGTTGCCTCTTGCAGAGTAATGACTGCCATTATAAATTATCTGCTCCTTTCATTAAAGCTTCAGTAAAAAGAAAAATGACTTCAAAATTTCAGATGTAAAGTACTAAATTGGAGGAGAAGTAAGCTGGAGAAACCTTTTCCACAAATGTCCCTTTTGGACAGCCCTTCAGATGGCATTAGCCATCATCTTCAGGGAAAAGCTCACTTAGGGCCTGTCTTATCAAAGTCCCATATTGTGTCATTTAGGACAAACTAGTACAAACCTCCAGAACTGGGAGGAGAGAATTAAACCAGGCAATGCAGTTTCCACCTCTCCCTCTTTCCAGCTCAGAAAGGCCATTAGCAGATTGGAGGCACTGTTATTATTCCATCTGTAGTGACATCCTACTGCAGACACAGGAATGATGCTCTCTCTCTTTTGCAGGCATGGCTTTTATTTAGGCATTGGGTATTATTTTTTTTCTTGGTCTAATTCAGTCTGTTTCTTATTTTTTTTATCCTTTTAAAGCCATTTTCTGTATCAGCCTAAGAGGTACTCTTGCAGCAGCAGACAGCAGAGGACCTGTGCAGCAGGAGACAAGACTCTCCTGGGAAATCTCTGCTGACTTCAGATAGACCTTAATTTATTTGATAAAGGCAAAACTGTAAACAACCTAATCTCCCCTTCAGGCCTCAAAAGTCCTTCTAATTATTAGCACCAGAAGGAAGCTGAGGGAGATTCCTTCTCCACAGAGCTGGAGGGATTATAGTCAATTCCAGGTCTCTCTCTAAGTTTTTAACAGTTTGTGTCTGTTCTGGGAATCAACAAGAAATTCTAGGTCTTTGCTGGATGCTGCCAATTTGCTGGATCCATGAGCACCACAGACTTCTTTTGGTGCCTCATGGAAGTATGTCCTAGATCAGGGTTTTTTTTTGGTTTACCACTTTCATTGCATCTCAAGTAAAATAAGGGATGCTAAGAAAGTATGTAGAGAAACTCTGGGGTTTTTGTGTCTTCTTGTTCCTTTTGTTCCTTCCTCCCAGGTAAAGACTTCTCTTTCTTCCCAGCCTCTTTTTGTCTCAGAAGCTATAATATTCACAACTGAAAAAGAAAAAAAAAAAAGAAGAAAGTAAATATAAGAGGTAAATCTCCAGTCAGGAGACTACAGATCTGCTGAATAAGACAGAGGTGTGTGAAGGTAATTGAAGAGGGACAAAGGATGTCTGTGTCCTCCTGGCAGGACATAGTTATTGGGTACATGCTTTCTACATTTTATGACACTTAGTGATATTCACAGTGGGTTTTTTGGCAGTCAGCTGGAGCTGCAAGCTGTGTATAAACCAGCTGTGTGTGTTTAGGGAATGCAGTTATTTGAACCCACAGGCCTGCGTTTTTTTCCCCTGATAGGAAAGGCAGAAGGTGCATTCCCCCTGGTACCTGCAGCTAGGTTCTTTTGTTTGCTCTTGTGTCTCCCAAGCTGCCAGGCACTTTCCAAATCAGCAATGGATTTGCATTCCAGATAGCAGATGCTTGTTTTCTAAATGTGACTATGGCAAATCAGAGGCTTTTGAACAATCTATTGCTCAGATGTGGACAGTTTTACCCTGCTCCTTTGCAAAATATTCCTTCCTCATTCAGTATTTGCACAGATTTTCCCTCCTCCACCAATTTTCTCCTTCTCAGCATCCTAAGTGAGTTCTTGCCCTTTTATTCCCTTTTCCTCACCTTTGCCTTCACTCCTTCCCTTGGGTCCATTTTGGATTTCTTCCTAAATAATTTTTTTTGGGGTGGTGGTATTATTTTCCCAGTGGATTTCACATCATTACAGTGCTTTGATCCCAAGCTGATTTCCCCATGCACACTTGGCCCATTCCCTGGTCCCATTCAGCAGATCTGAAAAGCAATGTTTCTCCATCCCAGCCAGCCCTGCCTGCCCCTTGCTCTGCTGCAGGCAGGGGCCAAAGCCAGCTCCTGCAGTGCCAGCCTTGGCTCTGCCTGCTCCAGCTGGCAGCAAGCCGTGCCACAGGCTGCAGCTCCGGATGACTTCCAAGCTGCTGGAAGTGAAAACATCACCAGAGTCTGGAAGTCTGAGTGCTCAGGGAGTGAAGGGAGCAGCCTGTGCCCTGGCAGGGAGGACAGCCTTCTGCAGCATCACTATAGGGACAGAACCAACAGAGCTGTCCTTGTCCCTGAGCTGGCTGGTGGCTTTTAGCCAAGCCTGTTTCTGATGGGGAAGGAGAGGGAGAAAGGCATTTAGACCTTAATGAAACCTTTTCTTTTCTATATAGCTATCTTCATCTAATAATGGGGGCCAGTCTGTTCTCCCAAATAACAAGCAACAGGACAAAAGGAAATGGCTTTGAGTTGTACCAAGGGAGGTTCAGGTTGGATATTTGGATCAATTTCTTCCCTGAAATTGTTGCCATCCCCATGAACAGGCTGCCCAGGGCAGTGGTGGAGTCACCATCCCTGGAGGGATTGAAAAGATGTGTAGATGTGGTGCTGAGGGACATGGTTTAAGTGGTGACGTGGCAGTGCAGGTTTATAGTTGGACCTGACATAATCTTAAAGGTCTTTTCCACTGCCACCATCCCTGGCAGTGGAATAAGGGCAGCAGGTGCTCTGAAACATCTTTGGAGGGACTTGAAAGGAGATAGAGAGCTGATGGTTTGCACTGCAGTTATATTTGGGCTTTGAAAGGGTAGATGAGCTTTTGAAGAAAGGGTAGATGTATATTTTCCTCCCTTAGCTTTTAGTTTAGAAAGATTTTGTTCCACTCTTTCCTAAAGCACTGGAAACTGATGGTGGCTAAGGACTAGTGCTGGGCAGTGTGTTTGCTTCCAATCTATAGAGAAGATCTTTCCTGTGACTCCTTGCTGTCCTCCTCAGGGGTCTGTAGGCCATTTGGAAGCTAATGACCCGCCCCCCCTTTTTTTTTTTCCAAATGGCCTGTCTGGGCAGTGTTTGCCTTCCTCAGCAGAGCTTGCTGTGCTCTTGGCACCAGCTGGAGAGGGTCAGGGCACTGCCAGCAGTCTCCAGCTCTTCTCTCATTGATGGTCTTTCAGTATTTAACTACATACTTTATGGTCTCTCCTAGATCAACCTTTTGCTGGAGGTTGTCAGAGCTACTGGAGGCAGTGGATGCTTTGTGGGTCTTGAATGAAATATCTATTAGCTGGCTGCTTGCCCCTGGCTAGAAATGGGGCCTGGTAGCAGGGTGGTCCCTGCACTCCTGGGTACCCAGCATTTAAAATAAGGCTGTCTCCCTTGCAGATGTAGCTGCCTCTTAGGAAGGTGACTGCAAGAGACCATAAATCCTTCTTCTCACTGCAAGCTCAGAACCTGAAGGTTTAATATCCTGCATTAAAGTGATTTTTTAAAATTTCTTTTCATATTCTGCCAAGCCCCAGTTGTGAAGGCAGAGGATGACAAGGCAGTGGAGGCTGAAGTATTTTAGGAAGGCTGACAGACAGCAATGAAAGGAACTGGTACCAAGACTGGTTTAGGTTTAGTGAAACAGCTTGGCTGGGACCAAAAAGACCTCAAAAAACCCCAAAGAAAAAAGATTCCCATCAGCCTCAATGAGGTTTTGGCTTTGACCTAACATGGAAAGGTTCTGACTGACTCCAGCAGGGTCTGGATGTAGCTCAGCAGAGCCTCACTCTTCTAAGTGCCTTCCTCTTCCAAGTGCCCTCCTCTCTGCCTGCCTGGTGCCTCTCTGAGTTGTCCTGCTCTGGGACAGGCTCTGGAGGATGCAACTTGCCCAGGTTGTGGAAGAGGAGGGAAGTGCATCTGTATATGAAGAGTGTTTCACACAAACTCAAAGCTCTTAAAAAAATATTAACAAAAAATATATCTTTAAACACCCTGCTCTCAGCACCTTCTTGCTTAGAGTGGAGGCCTGCTTGAGGCTGACTCCTGACTCTCTAAGAAGGGCTCAGATTGGAGGAGGGAGCCAGGCTCTTCTCAATGGCATCCAATGGTAGGACAAGAGGGAATGGGAGCAAGCTGGACTACAGGAGGTTTAGTATTAACAAGAGGAGGAACTTCTTTCCAGTGCAGGTGCCAGAGCACTGGCCCAGGCTGCCCAGGAGGCTGTGGAGTCTCCTTGTCTGGAGACATTGCAGAGCTGCCTGGACACATTGCTGTGTGAGCTGCTCTAGGTGATCCTGCTCTGGCAGGGGGGTTGCACTAGATGATCTTTCTAGGGCTCTTCCAACCCCTAACATTCTGTGATACTGTAATATAGGTGTTTCACAGGTGAGGTTAAGCACAGGTAACTTACTACTGTGTCCATCCTTGCTGGTTCCTTCAGGAGAATCATCTCTCTGGAGCTGCTGGAAATCGAGTGTTTCCCGGTATGTAACTTCTTTCAGTGATGTTCCAAAGGCTGCTGGAATGCAGGAGACTTCCAGAGTATTTTAATAAGCATAAAAATTTAAAACAAGTGCAGACGTGCTGGTTCCTGCCAACTCTCCTTCCTTTCCCATTCAGGGGGTGTGTTGTCTTGCTTTTTTCTTAAAGCACCAGCTGAAGAGCGGGCGAGGGAGGCTGGAACAACACAGGGAGAAAAAAAAACCCATCCCTGCCCTGCTCCTCCTTTCTCCCCAACCTCTCTGAATAGCTCATCCCATGCTGCTCCAAGCAACTGGCCAAGTTTTCCCACAGGAAGCGCCTTTGGGATTAGAAAGCTGAGGTTTTTATAGGGAGTGTGTTTGTTTCTCTGATCCCCCAGGAACAGAATGGCTGAGTCAATCACTTGTCAAGAGAAGGCTTGTGACAGCCGGCGGGGACAAGGAGCCAGGCAGTGGAGGGCAGGCTGTGCACAGCAGGGTGCATGGCAGGAGCAGCTCGCTCTTTCTTCTTCCCGTTCTCTTTGCCTGATGTAGATGGAGGATGGGTCGTGGTGGCAGCCAGGGTGCCCCCAGCACAGCCCCTGTGGCACAAGGGGAGCCCCAGGGCAGCAGTGGCTGCAGGGATGAAGGATGCTCGGCTGCATGCCTGTTGCTGCTGTGGCCAGATTCCAATGGCACATGCCACCAGGGGTGACCCGCAGGCAGGGCTGGGGAGTCCATCTCACACCTCTTCTGCTCCTCCACATTCTCTGCTTGCTTTCTGACCCTCCATGAGGCTCGATGCCCAGCCCCTGAACTTGCTGCATAATGAGAGCAATGCTAATTAGTGCAATTAAGCCTTTGCTCTTTCCCTTGATGGATAATGAAGGCAGTGGTTGTCCTGCTGAAGCCAGGCATAGCTCTGCCTGGAGCTGCCAGGGTCTGTGCAGCTGAGACATACTGGCACCTCCCTCTCCCTGTTGAGCTGACCGGAGGTTAATCAAGAGCAGGTCTCTTAACCCATTTTGCAAAGAGAGATTTGTTCCCCATTTCCCTCTCAGCTGTGGGATTATTGGTTTCTTGCTTTGCTGGTGTCCCACTAGCTCCAGGATGATCTGTGGGATCTCTTGCTTGGAAATGAGACAAGGCAGCAAGAACATCCCCGAGCCAGAAGCTAATCCAGCTCCACGCGACCAGAAACTTCTGCTCTGTAGCCGTAGAAATTAGCTTCCTCCCCACCCCCATTCCAGAGCTAATCCTGCCCAGAGCTGGTTCAGCACAGTCTCGCCTCCCTGGTATCTATAGGCATGGAAACTCAGCCATTTTGACATTTCTGGCTGCGAATCCTGCCCTTAGCAAACACACTTGATGCTGATACAAGGTCTCTTGGCTGCCTGTGCTCGTACCCATCTGTCGCTGTGGCACTGTGCCCGTGAGCAAGATGCTCTGCTATATTTGCTGCAGCAAAGGTGCCAAGCAGACCAGATGTTTTCAGCAGGAAAGTGAAATGGGGAGGCAGGGTCCTTTTTTAAAGCTCCTGGCTCTCTCGGCAGCAGCGTGGGGCAGAAGTGTGTAGAAGCACCTTGCTATGTCCCTGCTGTCCTCGACCAGCATGCCCCAACTCCTCCAGAATGCTTGCTAAGCCAGCTCCATGCCTGCAGAGCAACAGTCACCCATTTCTCTCAGCAAACTGCCTTCATCTGCTAAGGAGGTCCCCATCCTCTTGGGGACAAGCGATGAGGGACAGCTGATGTGGGTGCTGGTGCAGGTACCAGTGCCAGTACAGATACTGGGGTAGAGCTCTGGTAAAGCCAAGGTGAGGACTATGTGATGATGCTTGCAGCTGGATTTTGCATTTCAGTGCCTCTCCACAGCCTGTGAGCCAGCACTTGCTCAGACCTCAGACAAGTCCCAGGAGAGACAGTAAATAAGATGTTATTTTCCTCTCTGGCTGAGCAGTAATTTTCTGCCAGCCCACAAGAGCAGGGAATTGCAGTCCCTAATCACAGCCCCTTTTTCCCTTGGTAGTGTGGCTCAGCCCCAGCAGGGTAAAGCAGCGTAGCCAGCAGAGCAGGAGAAGGCAGAGCAGGTTAAGGTCAGCAGTCCATGAGCCAGAGAGATGGGCACAAACTGCTCAACAGAGAAAGGAAGATGCTCTGCATTGGAAGGCTACTCTAGCAGATGTGCTGCACTGAGCTGTGCATTTCAGAGCAGAACATCACCTGTATGAAAGCTCCTCTAGCAGATGTGCTGCACTGAGCTGTGCCTTTTGGGGGCAAAGGATAGAATCATGGAATTGTTATGGTTGGAAAAGACCTCTGAGATCACCATGCCCACCACTAAACCATGTCCCCAAAACACCATATCTACACCACCTCTCTGAAGCTCCTCTAGCAGATGGGCTGCACCAAGCTGAGCTTTTGGGGTAAAACCTCTCCCATTGTTGGCTCAGCAGGTGCAGATGGGCAAGGCAACCAGGACCAGGGGGGCAGGGGGAAGGCTTCTGTCCCATCACCTCCAGTGCCCAGTATGACCTCCCCAAAGCTGGGCAAGAAAGGAGTGGAACCATCTGATGCTTGGTATTCTGAGGAAATTGAAGTTTTTCAAGCAAGGGGAAAAAAAAAAAGCATCAGTAGCAGCTGTGAGTGTTTGAGGAAACAACTCCTTGGTATCTGTTCTTGCCAGCAAGAGAAAAATCAACCCTCTAGGATTACAGCCTGCTTAAATCCAGGAATAAAGGATGTTTGAAGTTCCTCTCTATTAACAAAACCCCTGGAGTTTATTTCTTGATATTGTTGTCAGGGGAATGTTGAGGTTGGAGATATCCACCCTGTATGAATGCTGGCTCCCCTGTCAGATGGGGAGCTGAAAGAAATGTGTATGCTGGAGTTTTTTTCCTGCTGCTGAGATCATTGAGTAAGACAAATCCCATGTAGATTGAAGAGTGGTTCTCTAGTGTGAGGCCACTCTGCCTGTGTGATCCTTCAGGGATACTTACTGACAAAACAGAAAAATTGCAATTAAAACACAAAGCAAGCAAAAAGTTTGAGTAATTCTGGCAAAAATCTGGTGGGTCTATCTTTATTGTTCTGACTGACTTAAAACCTAAACTGCATCTATGTTATTCTAATTAAGCAGCTCAGTGATGCTGTAGTGTCATAGTGAGCATCTTGTCATGAAGTCAACTCTGGAAAAGAATTTGAAGGCTCCTGAGACCAAAACCTGTATTTTTATTGCTTTTGGCTGATGAAGTTTGTGGAAGTTGGAGCAATGACCTGATAATTTGCCAGTCACCATGAAACATGCACTGTTAAACTTCTCTTCTGGATGTCCCCTATGAAATCTCAGTTGCTTCAGATGCTTTGTGAAGCACTACTGAGCTTTTTAAATTTATGGGGTGTTGTGAGGGACCTGGGAAGCTGATGCTGCTGGCTTTCAAACAGATGAAATTGTCTTTTTGTCAGTGCAGAAAACTGAATTCTTGCTTTTTGTATTAGCTTGTGCCTATGAGGACCAAGCCAATTTGCTGAGCCAACTTCAGAGCTTGCAGCATTTGTTTGTTTTTAAGTAGAGCTGGCCAGAAAACAAAGATCCTGTAATACTACTGTAGGGAGGTCTTGGGTTTCCTTACCTTTAACTGAGAAATCTTGGGAAACTTCTTTCTTGAACTAAAAACTGCTGAGAGACAGAAATTCATCCACTCTGGGCAACAAATGCCTGCAGAAGGCCCACTGCCTGCTGCTGCTGCTTCTGGAGATCCTCACCAGGAAGCTTGGTCATTGGAGGATGCTGTTCCCCCAAAATAAGCTGGTTTCAACAGATGAGTGCTCATCGTATCCTTTTCCCCCCCTCCTTTTCAAATTCAGCCTGTAAGAGTGATCAGAGAGGTTTATGACCTGCCTGAAGAAGAGGACAAGCCCCTGTGAAGCCCTTTCCCAGTGCAAGAAGGCTGGAGTGAGGTTAAAGGCAAGAAAAAGACTTCTCTTGGCAAAATTACTAATATTCAGGTGGGGCTATTAAAGCCTTGAGGTGTGTTTAATGAGATTAAAGTTCCCTTGTTGCTCTTTCTTGCTCTCTTCCCCTCCTAATTAACTTCCACTTGAAATCTCCTCCTAAGCCACCAATGTCACCAGAGACACTGGGGATGCCTGCAGGAGCTCTGCTGGGCTGGAGAGGTGGCTGCACCACTGCAGCACCCATGGGTGACAGAGTGGGCCCACAGGGGGTCTGCAGTTCTCCCAGTGGGACCCTGTGGTGCCCCAAGGATGCAGAGCACCTAGAAGGGCTTAGGGTATGGCCACAGCCCCAGGATCAGAGAATCAGTTTGGTTGGAAGAGACCTTTAAGGTCATCAAGTCCAACTACTAACCAGCACTCTCAGGTCACCACTAAACCATGTCCCTCAGCACTACACCTACACATCTTTTCAATCCCTCCAGGGATGGTGACTCTACCACTGCCCTGGGCAGCCTGTGCCAGAGGATGGCAGCCCTTTTAGGGAAGAAATTTATCCAAATATCCAACCTGAACCTCCCCTGGCACAACTTGAGGCCAATTCCTCTTGTCCTATCTCTTATTACTTGGGAGAAGAGGCCAAGCCCCACTTTGCTCCAACCTCCTTCCAGGGGTTGTAGAGAGTGAGAAGGTCTCCCCTGAGCCTCCTCTTCTCCAGACTAAACACCCCAGTTCCCTCAGCTGCTTCTCAGAACACTTGTGCTCTAGACCCTTCCCCAGCTTTGTTGCCCTTCTTTGGATATGCTGCAGCAACGAGGCATGGAGGCATTTCTACCCCAGCACTGTGGGGTCTCCACTGACAGATGGGCTGTGCTGGCATGGCAGGGGCTTTCCATCACTCACACTGGCCTTGGAGTCACCTGCATGTCACAGACCTCCCCCATGAGCACTCACTCTCCTTGGGCATCCTCATGCCCAGAGATGCTCTCCCCATGGCCTGGCTGTTGTTGAAGGAGAAGCCATCACTGAAGGGTATTGTTAACATCACCTTGGTAAAACATAAAGGCTAAAAATCTCTTGGCAGACAGAGAGCTATTCTTCTCTTTCTGATGAAGAAACTATTTCCTCATACATCTGGTTCATATTTTTCTTTAGGTTTCTGCCAGAAACAATTCTGAAAACAAAATGCAGAGCTGAGCAGAGTGGATGTATACATTCCTGAAGGATTCCTTCACCACTCCTCTCCAACCCAAACCTACCAGTCCTCCACACAAACCTTCTTTTCTTCCCCCCCCCATTTTTCATTTCTTTTTAATTAGTTTTCTTTTCAAAATGTGAAAACATATGGCCTGATTAGCTCTGGAACACTGCTGCCTGCATCATATAAAATGATCTACATTTAGAAAATAATTACAGTGAATAGGATGAGAAAACTACTCCATCACTGAAAATGGGGTGGGTGTTTTTTCTTTCTTTCTTTCTTTCTTTCTAATTGTTTAAGCCTATTATCTCTCCAGTCAGATTTGTCTGGAAGCCTTATTAATGACTGTGTGACACCAGCTTCAAGCTGGGGCCTTGTGGCTCAGAGATGTTGCAGTTTTTTTCTTGGAAATCCAGGTTTTTGGGCTAGAAAAGGGGAAGAAGCTGCCAGTAGTGTTTGAGGCTGCCTTCAGCTGCATACATCCTGCTTGGGGCAACTGCTGCTAAACACATGTGGGCAAATAGCCAGGGTGGCTTTGCTTGTGTAAAGCTTGGTGGGGATGGCTGGGGAAAAAAAAGACAAGGGCAAATGATATCCCAGTCCTGGCCTACCAAAGCCCCAGTAATTGGAAAGGAGGGGATGGGAAGGGAAGTCATGGATGGGTGCACCCAAAGGCTGCCTGTACCACCTGTGAGATGGATGGCACCCACGGTGTTGTCATAGCACCAAACTCCTGCTCCTGTCTCTGCTGCTGAGGAAGCACAGCAGCTGAAAGCCATTGGCTTCACCTAATTGGGAACAGAGGCAACACATTAAGAAAGGAAAGTGCAGCCCCAAATTATTTCTGTTCCTAGTGGGAGTAGTGCAGTTGCTGCTTGACAGCAAGCCTCTGCTCCTTCAGAGAGGTACTCAAGTGATGCCCGAGGTGGAAGACCACATATTCCAAAGGTAATGCTGTGGAAATGTTTGCAAATATTGTATTGAGAGAGGTTTGTGTTGTTGTTGTTTTATCCTTTATGCAGAGAAAAAACAAATAATCAGGGTTGGGAGTAGGACTCCCTTTATGTCCTCCACAAATATATCCAGGCTTTTCATCTCCAGCTTAGTGAGGCTGCAGTTTCAGGTGAGGATAGAAGGTGAGTGGTGTTGGCTGGGAGATGACCTGCAAACCACTCAGTATGTCTTGGCTTGCTTTTTAACCTGATATTATTGACTATTTAAGTGTGGGTTCAAGCATAGAGAGCCCTGTTCCCAGCAGAGATGGGGTGGCCCTGGTTCTGAAGAGGAGGACATCAGCTGCTGTGTGCATTGCCATGCAGGGCAGTGAGAGGAGGGATGTGGTTTCTGGCAGGGTTATGAACCAGAACCTGCTGCCTTCCCTGCAGAGAGTTGCTTGCTTTCACTCCAGTAATTGCTGCCTGCTTGGAAATGCTCCTGCTAAAAGACCAAAATGACTGATTACAAAAATTGGAAAGGATTAAAATCTCTAAAACAATGCAAAGGGAAGAAAATAGATGAGCTAGCAAGGGAATGGGCTTATCACTTCTTGAGCAAACAAACAAGTGAAAGCTAATTTTCAGAGCCAGCAAATGAATGATTAATGAACCAACCCACAATTAACCCTTCATCACCAGCTCACCTGCTCTGGGTAGGTGCTTTGCACAGCTATTGCTCTGCTTCACATTGGAATAAAGACACAGTTTGATCGTCGTAAATCTGCTGCTCAGGTTGTGTTTCAAAGGCCTTTGACGTAGCAGGTAGATCTAGGGAAGGAGGAAAACATGGTTTAAAGATGATCCAGATGTACAATATTTGGGATGTGGTGCTGTTTCTAGAGCCACCCTTTTGTGTATCTCTCCTAGCATGGCAATAAACTAACCTCTTTGACATAAGCACAACATATTTTAAAATATGAACTTGTCTTTTTACTGCATTTTGTTAAATGATTAATTTGCCTTATATTAACTTAAAATGAGCTCATTAAAAGATTTCTTTTTTCTTTGAAAGCACTGCTCATTATACTATCATTTTAAGTAATTAAATCAGAATAAATGGCTCTGTGAAGCTATTTTAATGTAACATCTAATTATATCTGACCTAGACGCTGAACTATAATCATTAACTACATGAACTGTGTAATGTTCTGCAGACTCTTTAATAATTTATATAGGCTGAATTCAGCTGCTTGGAGTTGTAAGCTGAAGCCCTTAGATGCCAAGCACCTGTAGTGGGTGTGGGATAGCTAATGAGAGTTTGCTTGTCAGGCTCTTTCCAGCTTTGCTTCAGCTCCAGGAGGGTTTTCCCCTGTGGAGCTGTGCTGGCTACAGGCTTGGTTTGACTTGTCTGGAGGTTGCTGCTGCTTTATTATGTGTGTGGGCATCGAGCATATGTGTTTTGGGCACATGTGTGGTTTGAGGTTTTCTTCTGTAGGATGCTCTAGTCAAGGTAATGTATTTATACTGCATATATTTAAACTGTGTTAGGCTGTAAAGTATTTTCACACGAGTGGCCAGGCTCAGTTATAAGATGCTTTGCTTTTGCTGCTTTGAATTGTACACTTGCTGTTTGCCTTCTATGGAGAGCTCAGTCCATGCTTCCATTTTAAACAGATTTTTCTGACCTATTTGCATACAGCTTCCAGATTGATATTTTTGCCCTGAAAGACTCACTCAAGTTGGATTTAGTCCTGAAAATAAGTTTGTCTGGGGAAGGCCAAATTGGCTTGCAGGAGTTTTAACTGTTACCTAATCAAAAAAAAAAAAGAGAGGGGCTGGATGCTGCCACTGCAACAGTTGGTCCATCCATCTTCTGCCCAACACTGATGGGCTCAAAGCCTGGTGGCAAGGGAGCAGCAGAAGTGCCATGTTGTAGCGCATCCAAAAATTCCTGGTGCCACCTATTGGTGGGAAACTGCAGACTGGGACGTGATTCATGTGTGGTTTTTCTGCCTTCTGCTTATCTCTTCCCCAGCTGACAGGTGGGTCAAACCAGTTTGACTGTTAGCTTTGCTCTCAGGTACTGTTGGCAAAGGCTGTTGGCATTCCTGGTGTATCTCGGGTGTGATTTGCAAACAAGAGGATTTGCTGTGGGCAGGCAGCTGCTGGCAGACACGTGGAGCCCTGGGGATGTGTACAGAGAGGGCAGGGAGGCAGAGCTGCTCCCTAAAAGCAGGGCAAGGCAGACCTAACCGAAAAGCCAGGCTTGTGAAAATGGTGCTACTGGATGTGTCCATAAAGCCACTCGGGATAACTGTTGGGTATTCCAATTGCCACAGCCCATGGGCAGGGTGCACAGGAGAGAGGTGATGTAGAACTTTCCTGGGTGGTGATACAGTGCTGCTTTGGGGACCTCCAGCTGAAGCCTCACATTCTCTGGGCATAGAGATGGATAATTTCACTGAGCAAAGGAAATGTAGGTAGGGATGCAAAAGATTTGCTTGGTCTATTTTTCTAGCCTCAGGGGATTTTCCAGCCTTGCAAGAGAGGGCTGAATCCTTGCCTAGAGTCCTGCTTCCTGCAGGAGACCTTTAGCCAAGCCCTGATAGGCAACAAAAAGCCCTGCTGGCCTCCTGCCTGGTGTGCTTAAGCAGTTTTATAGCTGTCATATAGAACAGCCCTATATTAGCATCAGGTTTAATACTCCCGGGAAACATCCAGCCACAGTACTGACATCATGGACTAAAGGCTCCAAAGGTTCACTTGCTTAAGTGGCTATTTGTAATAGAGTCTTTTAATAAAATCTCATTAAAGGAGAGCTCCTGCCCAAGCCCAGTTCCTGAGATTGCTGGAACAGAGCACCAAAGGCCAACCTCACGAGCTGCTTTAAGAGGCCCCTTTCCACTAAATGGGCCCCTGCAAGGACCTGGTGAGAAATGCCTGGTGCTTGTCCATGCTGCCCTTACCCCCACCTAGAGGAGTAAAAGGGCTTTGTAGAAAGAGCAGAG
Organism: Bucco capensis; assembly: GCA_013396975.1. Classification (NCBI taxonomy): domain Eukaryota; kingdom Metazoa; phylum Chordata; class Aves; order Piciformes; family Bucconidae; genus Bucco; species Bucco capensis. Next base: position 564,559 of record VWZO01020232.1, on the reverse strand, counting down.
GATGAACAGTGTAGAGGGAAAGGGCAAGAGATGCTCCCAGCTATTGCACTGCTGTGGCTGGGAAGGACTATTGGGAGACAAGAAGAGCTCAGACCCATCTTCTCCCTTCCCACCTCAGGTTCCTAAATGATGATTTCTTCAGCCCTTGAGAAAGGGTCAGGGGATGTAGGTTGCTCCTGAGTTAAGACACTGGGAAATTGGAGCTCCCAGGCCTTTCTTTACATTTTCTATCACAGTTTGGCTGAACACTTTTTTGCTGTACAATTGAAGAATAATGTGAATTCCAAAGAGTTTTCTAAACGCTTGTCTCCTCTGTAATTTTTCTGTCATGCCATAGAGAGGAGCTGCTTGAAAGACTTCAGGAAAGAAATTATTCTCTACTTCAATCCTAGGGGTGGGTTTTTTGTTGTTTTTCTTTATTTTTTTCCTAAATACCTAAAAAAAAATCACTTTTTGATGTGAAAATTACATGCACTTGGAGATATGCTAATATGAAAATGATTGGAGAAACATTGAACATGGAGAACAGCTCATTTCCAGGCACTCTCCTTTACCACCTGCATCTCCAACAACCTCAGTCCCATCCTTTTGTACACAGCTCTCTGTCTAAAGCCATGTTATTTAAGTTGTAAAAGCTACTCCTTAAATGGGTTCAAAAGCAGATCTGTTGTGTTTCTCTTGGGGGAATTTTCTTTCCTTCTTTTGCAAGGGAAGGATTTTATGCCCATTCTGTGGTTTTGTCAGAATGATGGTGGTGAGGCTCCTGCTCAGGGGATGCTTTCCCAAACTGGACTTGGACTATGCACCATATCCCAAAGCCATCACTGATCATGGCAGAGCTAAAGCTTCTCCTGATCCTTAGTGCTAGAGGTGGTCCCCAGCCCTCCTGCTGCAGGTTTTGCATAGATTAAAACTTGCTCTTGACTGAATGAGAACTGTATGAGCTGGCCACTGGCTTTGAGGGGATATAGCTTGTTCCCATGTCTGCTTTCAGAGATGTTTTGCTTATAGTTCTTCACATCTGTGAAATGAGATAAGCTGGGAGAGGAAAAAAAGGATGGTTGTAGAGTAAGCAGCCAGGATTGTATCTTCACATTTTCTTTTCTTGCTGGCTTCAAAAGCAGAATTTGGAGTCAACAAAGACAGAGCTGGTTTCATCACAGCTAAGGATGATTTTGTTTATAGCAGATGCCCTGCTGTGTGCCCAGTGTGCAGGCAGAGATAGGAAGAGCTCTTACAGAAAGCCTGAAAAGCAGGAGAGGTGTTTTGTCTGGGAAGCAGGATGATGGGTTACCAAGTGCTAGGGTTTAACATGCCTCTGCTGCAATACCCTGCTCCCTTAGTGTCCAGATTGCTCCTGGTGGCATTGCTGGCTGGTGTCAGGGTGGCAGCTCCTCATCCACTGAGGTGATGCTCAGTGCCATCAACACAGCAACTGGAACAACTGCAGTTTCTTTCCAGAGACTGACACTGTAGTAAACTTAAAACTTCCAGTGAGCAGTTTCTGCCTGTGCTCACAATCTGAAAAAGGCAGGGAAGGCATCCTTTCAGTGATTAGCTCTAATTCCCCCACTGGGGAATAGCCTGACTTTCTTTATTAGTGGATTTCCAGGTGGCATTCTTGATACACAATATGGCTGTGAGCTGTTAAATTAAGGCAGAGGCTGCTGTCACAGCTGTAGCTTGTGTTGCCATCCCTAGGTGTGCTTCCTGAGATGCCCTTTTTGTGTGTGCATAGTGACCAGCAGCCTCCAGCACATCCCAGTTTCCTGGAAATCCTTGTCCTTGTGTTGTCTTTTCCCTGCTGTTGGCATCTGGAGGAAGGGGGGAAATGCCTTTTTTGTGTTTTCCCTTTCCTGCTTGTCTCTCCAAATGGCCATCTGTTGAACCACAGGTAGTCATGCTGGGGTGAAAAAAAAACAAACCCTCAAAACTAGCCTGATATATTGAGTTTCCAACTGTTTTACAGGGCTTCTCCAAATCCATTGGTTGCATTAATCAATTAAAAATTGCTTTAATTTCAAAGTTCCCCAGATTTCATGCTCAAATTCCACCAAAACTTGCAAATTCCATGTCGTGTCTGTTGCCTCTTACTTGTGTATTATTTGGTTCCAGATTTGTTCTAATTGAGAGAGGCATCAAAAATACCTATCAAATTTAAAACATACATTGCAAGAGGTGTAGTGCATGTGGCAAGAAAGGAAATTTGAACATAAGACACTGGCATGCACATACACCCATCACACCTGTTGGAAGGAAAGTCACTGCTGAGCACTGTAGGACTGGGGACTGATGCTCAGAGTTGGGTTACATATTTCATCCAAGTCCAGCAAAAGCTGAAACCCAGTATTTTGGGGTGGAGACACTCTTCATGCCTGGTTTCCATTGGAAAAGTGCTCCAGGCTAGTTTTGCTTCTGGCTGAAGAACAGTGAGCTCTCTGTTTGCTCAGGCCCTGGTCCTGCAGTACAGCTCAGATCCCTAGCCTGCAGCTTGGGTTTTGGTTGGCATCAGTGTTAAGCAGATCATTTAATCACAAACTTGCATGCAAACTTGAAGGCTGGAGTGTAGGCAAAATGTTTCTGCTTTTGGGTCTAAATTCAACTCACTTAGAGGCATGTGGGCAACATTTTAACCTTGCCAGTGGGCAGAGACAGAGAAACAGGCAGATTTTCCCAACTTTGAATGGGCTGAGCTTATTCTGGGGGTAAATAACATCCTAGTGTAAGACATCAGAGAAACAAACTCTGCCTATGAAGCTTTATATTGAATAAATCAGTTACAACAAGCTGTGGCTTTCCCCTGAATGTGTCCAACTACAAACTATGCTTACATAGGGTTGTGTGAGTGGTTTTAAAAGTTTAGTGTGAGCTGTAATATATAAGCAGTTTTGATCCTAGGATGCTTGGGTTTCACCTGGGAATGGAGATTTTCTGTATCTAGGGAGGCTGTTGGAGGAAAGATATTTTAAATGTCAGAGATGTGTGTGTTGTGAGTGTATTTAAAACTGTAGATCCTTGGAGCTTGGTACCTGTGCAGCAATGAATCAAAATAAATAAATGCAGACGTCCAGAAGAACAGAAGGAACATTAAACAGATAATACCTTCTTTGCTGGGAAATGGCAAAGTTTCAGAGTCCATAAATAAAACCTCCTAGCCTAATAAATGTTCTGGAGATAACTGGAAAAAATATTGAAATGGTCACTTGGTTGTGAGGGAGCACAGTGCACTGCTGCCTAGCAAAAGGGCTTGAAGCTTCTGCAGTTGAGTTGATTCATAGCCCTTTCTAATGTCCCAGTTATCCCCAATCACAGCAGGTTTCATGCAGCAAGTACTACAGTATGTCAATGTCTAGTTAATATTTGAAGGATAACAGAGAACAACCAGATCAGAGTTTGCTGATGGGTTTTCTTTTCTTTCTTTTTTCTTTTTCTTTCTTGTTTTTTTTTTTGTTAGGAAATACTGATAAGAGTAGAAGCCTGGACAGAAACAAATGCTTGAAGTGCTAATCGCCTGAGAAGATGCAACTTCCTTTGAACTCAGCAGGAAGAGAAGAAGCAGGAGGTGAGTCACGGCCGCGGCAGCGCGGGTGGTGAATGGATGGGCTGAACGTGTGCCAGGATGGAGCAAACAATACCATCTCCCATGGGGCTCCAGCTAGAGTGTTGGGCCAAACTGATGTAAAATGCCTGTGTTTTTGCTGCTTGGCAAGGTTCTGATCTCTGCAGAAAAATAGGAAACGTTTGGTTTGAGCATCCTCCTTATCTTGGGTGTTGCTTCTCATCTTTCTTACAACCCGCACAATATGAGTTCCTTTATTTCACACAAAGCATCCTTGCAGTGTGCTGCAACAGATGATAACAGCCTGTTTCCACCTGGATTTTGCTGGGAAGGTCAGCTGTACCCTGTTCCTTGTGCAGTTCCTCTCCTTGCTCTGTGTCCTTTCTGCTCTTGGGTGGCCATGGCTGGGGATGGTATCAGCCTGGACAGGGTGTGCAGCTCTGTCAGTGAGAGATACAGATGCTGCTTGTGTGCTATTTCATCCAAAATCTGCCAGAAGCCCTGTGGGCTGGATGCTGGTGGGGAGGAAGCATGTGTGGGGTGTTTTGTTTTGTTGGAGTTCTTGTTATGGCTGAGCTGAAGGAAAGGAGGCTAAATTTGGTGCATGGTCTGTGCCATCATCCATGAGGAAATCCTCTTGGTAATATATATCCATTCTGGCCCTGGTGTTCATCCAGAGTAGGATGGTTTCTGGTATCTCTTTAGGAGGATGTGTTGTATGAAGAACAGCATGCAATGCTCACATAGTGTCTTCACTTGTTCCCAAATCTGACATTGCTCTGCTATAAGGATCTGTACCTCCTGCTGCTGCCTCTGTGTTCCTTTCTGGACACAACTCACTTGAAAATGTGTTTGGCTGAGTGATTAGAGGGTAAAAAATATCAGCAGAAATGGTGTATGGTATGTATCAGGAGCAAGAATATGTTGTGTACCTCCAGGTGTTCTCCTGCACCTTGAAGGGGGAAGTCATCCTTTGGGCATGGAAGAGGTGGCTCACAAGGGACTTTCCTGGCAGAGCTCTCCAGCTTGATGGGGACCTATGCTGGTCTGGGCTCTGCTGCTCCACTGGGCATATTGCTGTGTTTCAAAGCTGTCTATGTTTAATGTTCACATGCTGTGCTCTCAAGTTTGCTGTGTCTGAACTGAAGATACTCCTTAGAAGTCTGTATTAAGCAACATTAAGGGCTGAAATGGGCTGCTCAACATGTACTTTGATAGATTTTTCTGACTGTGCTTAGCAGGAGAGGAAGAAAAAAAAAAGTCCCAGCCTTGGCTGATCTGTCTCTATCACTCCAAGTGTGTTTTGTGCCATGAGTGATAAGGATGGTGTGGCTTAGACGAGCTCCTGCAGACACTGACCTGCAGCTGCTCTGTGCAAACACAAAAGCTTCCATTAACCCCATCCTGATTGCCTTGCATCAGTGGAAGGTACAAGGCTTGTGCCATTCCTTCTACCTGGCACAGCTAAATAGGGAACTTGAAGAAAGGATGTGATGAGATAATGAATTATGGGCTAGAGAGGTTAAGTGACAGATCCTTTTATTCCTTGTAGCTAGGCAGTTGTTGATTATCTTATTTGTAGTTGTTTTGAACTTATTTTGGTAGAAGTGACACAAGCTCTTCCTGCAGATTCTGCCTTTCTCTGTGTAATGGTCAAGTGCATGAAAACATATAACTGTGTAAATGCAATTTAACCTTGGTTTAGAATATCACTGGTGATGGGTTTTTAAACAATATGCAGTCGAGGAATGTTTTCTTTTTTTTTTCTTAAAGAACATTAGCAAAATGATGTGATTTCAGAGCAGTGATGCTATTCCAGGGCTGTTTGTTACAGCCAAATCTTGCTCAAGCATTGGTGGGGGGCACCTGGGAAAGGCATTGGCGTGGGGACCAGCTGAGAGAAGTGAGAAATTGTGAGGTGTTGCTTTTGGCAGGGCTCTCCTGTGTTCTGCAGGACTGCTCAGAGCCTGTATTTCCATTTTATTTTGGGGGGGGGGCCTGTCAAGTGGGTGAATGCCTTAAACCCAGAGGTCGTGTTTCACATGCAGTTACAAAGAGTTGCAGATGTGCATGTGTGAAAAATACTCAGCAAACAAGCAGAGTTTTTTAGGTGGAGGGGTTTAGGTGTGTCACATCCCATTACTGTCATCCTCTGCTGGTGTGGTTGTGTGGGTATCACCCTGTCAGCTATTGCTGGCTGGAGCAGCAATGATTTATGGGAAGTGGGTGACCAGCCAGCTTCAGGCATGCTTGCATGGGAAGGTGACACTGCCTTTCTGCACAGCACCTTTCCCTGCAGCAGAGATTGGTGCCAAATGGTGTCCTGAGGGCCTTGTGGGGAGAGGCATTGGCCAGCATCGTGGCTCCCTGCCCACAGGGCACCAGCCACCCCTCTTCATGTGAAGCCATTGGCAGGCTTGATGGTATGAGGATACCCAATCTGGTTTAATCTTCTGCCTCCTGCCAAAGGGCTCCTTCCCTTGCACACACCATGCTGAATCCCATGCATAGCTCTTTGCTTTCTCAGCCTTTCAGTGTGGAAGTAGTAACATCTGGTGAAGCACCAGATAGAGAATAGCACTTGTAGGAGATCATCAGGAAGAAGATGAAACTCTGAGTAGGAGCCTGCAGTTAATTCCCTTATTTCTAATGGTGTTTACTGAGTAGATGATAATCACTAGGCCTTTACTGTTTAATTAAAAGGCTTTGTAAAGCAAATGATGTGGATAATATGCAGCTTGGGAGAGCAGTGGGTAGGAGATGCTTGTTGGTGTCCGTGTGGTTTTAATCCAGGCTGACAGTGTGCCTCAGTGGGAGGACATGGGGGAGGAAACTCCACTCCTGGGACATTTCTCCAGCTGGTTTGGGGAGAGGGAAGGAGAAGTTTGGAAAGTGATAAGTGGCTAAGACACTACATCATCACTTAATTGGGAAAGATTTAGACTGTGCTAGAGAAGATAACTGTGGTCATGCTGCTGCTACCAGTACAGTGGGAAGCAAAGTTGTATCACCTTCAAATATTAATGTATGACCTCCAGGTGATGCTTCAGAAATGTATACTGATGCTCCTAATGCTTCTTTAAAAATCCATGAGAGCTTTGCCACTGCCTTCTATAAGAAAAGGATGATATTCCATGATTGCTGATTTAAGAACTTTTCAGCTGTACTACTGAATGAAAAAAAAAAAAGAAAAATAAATGAAAAAAAGTAGCTATTGCAAGAATCAAACCTGGTTTTGAAGAGGCTTCTTTGGAGGTGCTTATCTTCCTGCATTTGAAAAACTTGACACTGATTAATTCTGAGCTTGTTTTCCATAATACCTGTTCCCATTTTTGCAGTCTCTCTCTCCAAAGAGCCTCAGCCCCTTGGGTTAAGGTTCTTCCTTGCTATAATTTTAATTCTTTAAACTTCCAACATCCCTACTAACCATTTATCTGGTAAATGGTCTAGAACTAGAGGTGAAAATGAGAAAAGGAGAGACTTAGTACAAGAAGATAAAACTTTCATCCTGCAAAGTTCTATCTCCCATGGCAGAAGCACATTATCTAGCTTCACTCTTCAGCCCATGTTTGGGACCTAGGTGACTATAGCAGCACTAGTAATTAGTGTGTACTAGACAGGGAGGATCATTTGACACTAAGCATTTACATTAAGATTGCAGGAAGCATGCCTGGACTCTCAGCATGAATGTGATCAGATCCATATGAGGACAGGGATATCAAATTCCCCAGCTCCCCACAAAAATGTTGTGATTAATCATGCTGAGAGATGCAATTAGACCAAATAAAAGCAGCATGTTAAAGAAGCTAAGGAGGAGGTGATGTGAATGTTATTAATGAGCAGGAGTTTTTTGGCTTTGTAGTGTGTTGGGGTTTTTTTGTTTTGTTGTTTGTTTTTCAGCAGAGATTGCTTGAAATGTGTCAAATAGAACCAAGATAAATGCAAAATCAGCTGGCTGCACATTACCCACGAGGACCTGAAATGAGTGTTGGGGAGAGGAAGAAAGATCATAATTACCCAGAGGAAAAGGGCTAAATCTGTGGAGTGAAATAGTTATTGATGTTAATTGTGGCCATCATCATACAGGCACTGAGGGTGATACCATGGGAGGCTTTACACATGTTCTATACTGGAGGAGGCTTGATGGGAGACTTTATCTCTAGTGAGGTGAGTGTAGGTCTCTTTTCCTGGGTTACCCACGAGAGGAAATGGCTACAAGTTGCCCCAGGGGAGGTTTAGATTGGATATTAGGAAAAATTTCTTCACAGAAAGAGTTGTTAAACATTCTCACAGGCTGCCCAGGGAAGTGCTGGACTCATCATCCCTGGAGGGGTTCAAAAACATGGAGATGTGGTTTTTAGGGACATGGTTTAGTGGCATGCTGGTGATAGATCATCAAATCCAACCACCAACCTTAGAGGTCTCTTCCAGCCTTAATGATTCTATGTGATGGGGATGGGCATGCACATCCTCCTTAAAGGAGATGGGTCTATTAGATCCTTTCCAAATGTGTGTCCCTGATGGAGGAGAGGTGTACAGAGATGTGGGAGATGAGGAGGGAGGAACCCTCAGCTATTAGTGCAGCATATATTTGTGAAACATATCCCAAACTTACCTTGTCCTGTATTCATCTGCTCTTCTGAAGCTTTTTCATCAGCAGGATTATATATCACTGATTATGATCTAGTATAGCTTAATTAAGCTATTGTAAAAGAGATTTTCTGAGATTTACTTAAACTTTGACAGCAACATGTAATCTGCCTTTCTCTGCCTCTTCTTCCATTGATTATAATCCTTGCATTGGGTGAATTTTATGTTGGTCCTTTCCAGCATGTTTCATGGCTGTACAGCTTCCCTTATCTGTTTTTTGTGCTGTGTGCTTGCAGAGATTTATGGGCTAAAGTATTAGATGCAGAGCTGAAAAGGGGGAAATGGAGCTAAAGCCATTAAAATCCTGGAATCCAAGCACTGAATGAATTAAACCTTTTAAAGAAGTGAGAGGAAAAACTGAAGTAAAACATGTATGTGAAATCTCTGTGCTCTGACCTCTGAAAACAAACTGAAAGCTGAAGGGACTTTCTGTGAGCCCAGAGCCTTGTGCTGGGTTTCAGAAGGCTCAAGTTCTGTCTTGGACAAAAGAGTTAGTCTTAGCTTATCTTGCTCAGTGGTATGGAGTCCTGCTGACTGACAAAAGCAATCCCTTCTGACCAGGCATTTGCAGAGGAGCAAACCAGCTCTGGCTTTTGAGGGTGAGCTGTGTTGCTGCCCTGCCACAGCTGCCTTGGTCATTGTTCAGTGCTGGCCCTCAGGAAACTCCTTGCCTGCTTTTAATTCCCTTTTTGCTTCAGCCATGTGAGTGGCTTCCTCCTTCTTCCTCAGCCTTAAGGTCAGGTCGACTCTTCTTGGTCTAATGGGGTTTTTGTCATATTTATGAGGTGTTTGTGCACATCTTATCACTCAGCCTTTCAAAGCTGTTCTCTCCTGTACCTGAGTCTACTCCATTCATCTGCACAGTTGTTGGTTGTATTTGAGTATTATGTGGATCTGAACAGGGTAGTTATTAAATTAAGCTTTGGAGTGCTTTTTATAGGGCTTCAAAAATAAACTTGGATACTGCAGGGTGCTGAGGTAAGCAAGGACTGAGTATGCCAGCTCATGATCCCTTCCCAGCCAGGCTGAGTTGGCAAAAGTCTTTGAACTGTGGAGAACAAGTTATCTGCACTGTTCTTCTGCCACAAGAACAAGGGTCTCTTGCCCCAAAGTCCTGAAGTCCAGGTTTCACAGCTTCTAGCTGAAGCAGACCAAGAGTTTTCATTCTCTTTATTTCAATTATTCAAAACCCCTGCTCAGTCCTCCCTGCTCAGATTTTGCTGTAGTAATTGCATCCTGTACATTGCTGCTNGCACCTGCTCCATCAGCTCCATGTCCTTTCTGTATTGAGGGCTCCAGAACTGGCCCCAGTATTGCAGAGGAGGTGTGAGCAGAGCAGAGTGCAGTGGCAGAATCACCTCTCTGGCTCTGCTGGCCACGCTTCTCTTGCTGCAGCCCAGGATGCCATTGTGCTTCTGGGCTGCCAGCGTGCACTGTTTGCTCATGGCCAGCTTCTCAGCCACCAGCACCCCAATGATGTGCTCTGGTGTTTCTCTCAGTAATGGGAATAACTTTACCCAACTTGCCAAGGGTCCCATGTCTGCTTACCAATGCCACCTCCTTATGCGTGGCTGCAGCCACTTACCTGCTTAAATATCTCCAAAATGCTCATTTTGAGTAAAACGATGTTAACCCAGAGCAGATGCCTAAGTGCATCTTAGAGAAAATTGCTTATGACTGTAGACCTATCATTGCTCCACTCACAGGCACATGCTCACTAGCTCATGTGGTGACCACCTGGAGCTAGTGGAAACACACTAAAGACTTCCACCTCCAAAGTCTTTGTTCTCCACCTTGTGAGATTTCTTCCTATGATCTGGAGCCTTGCATGTGCATGGAGGCCATACAGACCCATCTCCACATGTTTCTTTGTCTGAATGCCAGCCTAAACCTGAGTGACTCCTTTCTAAGAAATGTGTTATGACAAAGTTCTGTCAGCCGTGTCTGCAGGAACATTTGCTGGCTGCATTGCTGACTCTCATCTACAAAGAGCTGAGCTACAGTGCATTGGCTGATCTGTCTCTAGCCTGAAGAAGTGAATTGTTTCTTGTGTGGTCTTTAGCTTTATACTTCTTCCTTGAAGTTCAGCTTCTGAAATGGTCCTTCCTTGCAAGTCCAACTCTGAGGATCACTGGTGTGTGTGTGAGATTTCCTTCAGTGTCAAAAAAAGCCTTCAAGGAAGATGGGAAGCAACACAGTACCCAGTGTAATGGTGTAGGAATAGCATTTCAAAAGAAGCAGATGGGAGTCCAGGACCAACAGAGCCAGAAGCAAATGAGAGCTGCTTTTTTTGAAAATGAGTTGGCTTTTGTTTGTTCTTGTAGCTGCTCTAAGTTTTTAATCAATATATTAGATTTCTGGGCTGCCCTGTTGAGACCCATAAGGAGAGCAGTATGTGCTGTCCCCGCTGTGCTCCTCAGCTCTATGCAGTGATGGCTCTTCTGTCTCAACAATTAGATTAGATTCTTTCATGAAGAAGGCAAAGGAAGTAGACTTTTTTTATGTCCATGTAACACCCCTTCATGCTATCTTGTTGATATCCATCAAATTCAGGGGGAAAATGAGATGCAAAATAGATCTCAAGACTGTAAGGGACTATTCTGGTAGAGCCCCTATGTCAGGGTTAGGGTTTCACCTTGCATGAACATCTGCAAAGCATTTGAGTGTAGCATGTCCCTCCTGGAGATTAACTGCAGATAAAACACTTAGCCACCCGCAGCTTTTGTCCTGAAGGAGTTCCACCTATCCACAACAAGCTGTATCCAAGAAGAGAGAGAACAGCTAAGCCCCTGGCTAGAGGCTGTGGGGGCACTGCCTGGGGAGGAGAGGGTGACTGAACAGTCAGGCTGCACTGAGCAGGAAATGCAGGATGGAGAGACCACCACCTGCATCTCCACACATTGAGATCTGGCTATCTGCCTGAAGGCTGAGCATGGGCTAAGAGGTTTTCCTGGAGCTTTGTGCAGCCAGGTTATGTCCCCAGCTCTGAGCTGCTGCCCTTTGTTAGCACTACTCTCCAACTCCTCTCTTCTCCACNCTAGATGAGCTTTCTGGGGCCTTTCCAACCCCTAACATTCTGTGATTCTGTAATTTGCAACCCTGTTGGCTATTGGCAGTCTCATGTGGTCAGAGATCCCACAGCAGCCTTGATTTTTCCTCTCACCCATCAGATGGGAGAAATTTAAGATATTTCAAGTGGTCTTTGTTTATTTATTCAGTGCCTTAGCCATCAGAGACTGCTAGTGCTGTGGTGTGAATCACAGTAAAATAAATAAACCCTCTAATTGCTCCTTCTTTACTTTGGAAGTGATTCTTACTTATGAAAACATCTCAATAGGTGTAGAAAGGAGATGCATAAGGGCCAGATCAGGCAAATCAACTGTCTGTCTTAATGAATCATTAACACAGGCCTGTTAAAAAGCCACACTGAACCAGATGTTCTCATGTTGGTTTCAGTATACTTTGGGTAAAGCTCATGATGTTCATCTTATTACAAGCACAGGAGTCTTGGTGGAATTAAGGGTGTATAGAAATGGAGGGAAAGAAAAGTGAGGCAGAGGTAAATCAAGTTTATGCTGTGAAGGAATTCACACCCTCTAGGATCGTATGTGCGGCTGTAACCACGTTCTGCTGCAGGCTCTGAGCCAAAAAATTGACACAAAAAGAAATGATGGGAGGGGGGAGGAAAGGAGGAAATGCTAATCACCATCTTTCCTTTCATATAAATGTGTTAATGGTTTAGTAAGTGTTTCCAAAAATGCGTGTGTGGGATTAAAATAGAAACCACGGCCAAGTTTAAAATGAGCTTTTGGATGGGGAACAGACAGTAGTGTATATCCTGGTGATCCTGTTCTCTCCCAGGCACTGGGAAAAATGCAGATGCGTGGCCACCAGGATAAGCAGGATGGAGATGGTGAAGTGTTTGTGTTGGGAGCTTTCTGTTGGCAGTTTGGGGAGCTTGGTCATCCTGGTATGTGGGAACAGTGCTCCACATAAGCAAAAAGTACCACGTACCAAAGCATGTGAGGGTTGCCATGGAAATCAGGAGTTGTTACTGAGAGAGCAGCAAAAACATGAATGATCTGAAAGGCCATGGATTGTTATAGCTTCCTACCCTCTGCTACGCAAGAAACCCACCCCAGCTTGTTTAATTCCTTGCTGGCAAGATGTTTGTATGTGCCCCAGCTGACACATAAAAGCAGGTATGCAGTTGTACATACATTTATGGGGTGCAGGTAACCCACACTTTTCATTGCAGCTCTTGGCTTTGGCCCACTGGCTGGTTCAGAAGAGCTATGAGCTGTAACTGGGATGTGGAAATGTAGATGGGAGACCCCTGATATGAGTCAAAGCAGGGTATGACAAACTGGAGGCAGCAAAGTTCCCAAATTGGAAGTTCCCACCTGGAAGGCTTTTTCAGACCTGTTCCCAGGGAACAGAGTGAACCAGAAGACAGGGACAGAAAGCTGAGGATGGTCTCTATAAGCCACCTGTGGCTTGTGGGGACATCCCTGATGCAAAGTGGGGGGGCAGGGAGGGAGCGTGCAGCATATTGAGCATCTGAGGGAAANGTAGATGGGAGACCCCTGATATGAGTCAAAGCAGGGTATGACAAACTGGAGGCAGCAAAGTTCCCAAATTGGAAGTTCCCACCTGGAAGGCTTTTTCAGACCTGTTCCCAGGGAACAGAGTGAACCAGAAGACATGGACATAAAGCTGAGGATGGTCTCTATAAGCCACCTGTGGGGACATCCCTGATGCAAAGTGGGGGGCAGGGAGGGAGGGTGCAGCATATCGAGCATCTGAGGGAACCAATGCTGTTCCCACCACCCATGGTTTTGGGGACCCAAACCCATGGCAAGCAGGAAAGACTGAGGAATTGGCTCTGGAACAGCTCAAATGGAAGCCTTGCTTAAATGGGTGTAATGATGTATGGAAGTAAAATGCTATTTTGGAACCATAAGTTTAAATATATATAACAGTAGCGAAGGCAGGAGGTCTGCATTGGAAATGCCAGCATGCTGGTTGATTCCAAGGTTTTATTTTAAAGTCAGGATACTGGAAATGCTCTGCAGCATGTTTCCAATGAGCTGATATGCCTCCTGGAAGTGCTAAGGCCATGTTTACTAAGGAACTGCATAGTAGGTCCTGTTGGAGGCTGTCTGAGGGCTACTGACAGCTGCAGGGGTTTCATCTTTGGTAGCTCGATGGCCTAAGTCTGTGCAAAGCCACCCAAGCTTGCACCAAGCCTGTGGTTCAAATAGAGACATACTGTGCTACAGAGAAGGAAAGGCAAATTTACATCCAATGCTGCTTCTCAAATCTGTGATCTTGTTGTGCATTTTATTTTGTTCTTTTTTTCTTAAAAAAAACAACCAACCCTGCTGCTGCCAAGCAGATTCTTCCTGGTAGGAAAAAAAAAAGGCTAGTGTATGATCAGAGGCTTTGAAGTAACCTCACAAAGTGTGGGCAGCAGGGAGAGCTGGAGCAGTGATGTCCCAAGAGCCTGGGCAGGGGCAGATGGTGCCAATGTTGCCTGCTACTGAGTCCTTGCAGCTAGCTTTGCATTCCCAAAGGACAAGCAGGCTGCTCACTCCTGGGTGATAATGAGAGCAAAAGGTCTGGGAGATCCCACCAGACCTGCAGTTTTTCCCATTGCTGGTTGCAGAGATCCAAGCCTTGTCAGGAACAGGAGTGTGTCCCAGTTTTGCCCTATTCCAGGGGCTGTGTTACCATCCCTGATCCATGGAGCAAAGTGCCAGCCCTGCTCAGCCCCACAGCACTAGTGCTGCAAGCTAAAGCGTGGTGACAGCAGGTGACTTCATGCATTGGCACAGAGGTTTTACTGCGTAGGACACAGCGATGGGGATGGATCCAGTACTCCCACTATGCTGCTGGGATATTTTTGGTATCAGTGTGATTAAGCTTCTACTGTTGGCTTTCACCTGTGAGCTTATCAGCTAGGGCTGTCCATTTGCTACTGGTCTCAAAACATCATCTTGCAAGGAGAGAAAAGATTTTCATTTATAATCCATGAATCCTATTCAGCAAAGGGCTGTTCTTCCCCTCCTGCTGCCAATAGACCTCTAAGTGAACAAACAAATGTCTGGAAATACAGGCAATTTAGCTCGGAAGAGATATCATCAGTGTGGTTCAGAGGTTAATGGGCATGGAGGATTTATAACAAACCAGGCCTATAAAAAATGAAGGGGGAAAAAGAAAAAGAGAGAGGGGAAAAAAAAAAGGAAAGGGTAGTAATCTAGTTGACATCTATTGTTCTTTGTAGAACAGCTCATCTGTATTCTATCTGGTCGAGGGTATTACAAAGAGACTTTAAAACCATATGTGTGTGAGCACACACGCACATCTATAGATCTATGTACATATATGTGCACATACCAACTGAAATATAATGAGGGAGGGGGGAAAAAAGCCCCTGGAAGTTTGAACCAACAACAGCAATCCATATATCTTTATTTGCTGCCAACATCCAAGAGCTGAACTCTCAAGGAGCTTGGATCTCTGCCATCATCTGTCCGTGTCTGATCTCTTTGGTAAATACGAGGGCTGCCAAGAATGAGGCAAACGCAAAGCGCTCGCAGATTAGAGAGAAACACATGGCAGCCACTGACCTGCTGAAATCATAAAATACATCATGAAGTAAGAAAAGAGGGGAAACAAATCATCCTCTCAGGGACTGCCCATCTGCTCGCATAAAGCCACAATCATTATGGCAAATAAATACATTCAGACTGGAGAAGTCTGGGAATAATTTGAGGGAGGGAGTGTGGGTACCTTTTGTGTGTGTGTGTCTTTGGAACCCTCTGGAAATTTTGCTCCATAAACAAAGTGAGATCATTGACCAGAAATAGGTATCTATCAGTTATGTCCTTTTTAATTCTGTAAGGAGCAAGTCTTTATTTTATAAGAAACATTAAGAAAAGAAATGACTTCCAAGACAGGATGAGGCTATAGTGTTGGAAATGAACCCCAGGAAAATTGCAGGTCACTGTTTTTTCCACCAAAAGATGGATGTAGCACTATTTCCTTCATCATCCAAAAACCTCTGCAGCATGAAAAGTGGCTATGTTTTTGCTATGAAATGAAGGGATAAAGGGGGAATGGTTTATATTAAATAACTTTATGCACCTCTTACTTTGTCTTTTTTTCCTTTGTGTTGTGTAGGAATTTATGCAGCTATTAGAGTCAATGCAAAGACTCAACTTGGGTTGGTTGTTTGTTTTTTGTTGGGGGCATGGTGTAGTACCTGTATCTTCCTAAAGCCCAAGGTTTAGAGGTGAATAAAAGCTAGTTCCAACGTGTGGGAAGAGAAGGCTGAACACAGGAACTACTTTAAGAAGTTGGTCGTCTCCTTTTCTTCATTGTTTTTCTTTCCTTTTGCTTTTTTTCCATCAAACTGTGCTGCAAACCTTTACTTCAAGGGTTATCCTGTGTTTGATGGTACTCTGTTTCTCCCTGAGAGAAAGGTGTAGCTGTGAAGCATTTTGTAACTTGGGGATATCTTCCTCAATATGCAGAAGGGAAAGTTTTGTGGAGCATGCCCAGGATGGAGCTGCAGGTTGGACTGAGCCTGCTGATGGCTCTGTGAGCTGGTGTGCAACTACCTTTGAGCTTCCACTCAAACTACTTGTATCATCCCTGGCAGAGTGCTGGTTTTGGCAGAGAATCATTTGCTCAGAGCTGTTTAAACTAGGAAAAACCCCAAACCAACCTGAGCAGGCATTTTGATGATGCACTACAAACCCTTGTGTTCAGCAACAAACTGGTGAGCTTTTAACCTCTGCTCAGTGTGGTGCTTTGCTGAGCTAACGAAGCCTCCTGAGCCTATTTTATCATTCAGTGATGTTAAAACCTCAGATTTTAACAGGTTGTATTTTCCTGGCTGCTCAGCAAATCTCTCAAAAGCCCATGTGAAACTTGTGCTGCCTGGTTTTGGGGCAGGATGAGGCACAGCACAGGCCATCTGCTCCCAAATATCCTCCCAGCTTTACCTCAACCCTCTGGAGTGGAGATGGGAAGGAGCAGGAACAAGTTTTAAACCTTAAGGGCCAAAAAACCCCTACAAATACATAACCATCCCAGTCCCATTTTGGATCTTCAGGAGTTAAAAGAAGAGCAGTTCTATCAAGAGAAGCTTTGCTACAAGATGACTTAGCAGAGTCAGGAAGAAAATGAGGAAAAACTCCCTAGCTCCAAGTACAGGCTGGTTCCATGACCCCTATTTTCTGGGAAAGCCAGCAGGGTAGTTGAATCTTGTCACAATGTGCTAATATATAGTTTCTCCCCCAATATCTGAAATGGAAGATTTCATGCCTTGTGGCATGCAGTTCTAAGACAGGGTTTTCCCATCCCTGTCAGCTGCTGTTCTTGTTATGCTGTTGTGCCTTTAAAACTGCAGGAAGGATCCCAGCTTTCTGCCTTCTCTGAAATTTATTTGTATTATTACTCATCTTTCCACTCTCCTGCTTTATCCCCAGATCCCTCTGGGAGAATTTTCTGTGGGTGAATCCCAACACAGGGCATGATGTCTCACCCTGCAGGAGGTGACCAGCTTGCAGGGGGTCCCCAGCTACTCTTACTGCTTGATTATAAAACCAGAAGGTGTTTGAGCATAATCTCCTGAGCATTTATTAGCAAGCATTATTTCCCTTGGATTTATGATTATCTTTACACACATTGCAATTATTTTCTGATCTTGTAATTCTCTTAACATCTCCTGATGTTTAAGCTAACACAATGAATTACACCTTTGCTTAACTCTTTGCCTGTTAATGGCAAGGAAAGCTGGTGCTTTCTCCTCTCCTGTCCTGCAGGACTGGAATTTCTGCTTTCTGTTTTTAGTAGATGGCTCTTTATCAGTATTTATTAGTTTGTGGTATGGCAGAAATTGA
Source organism: Bucco capensis (assembly GCA_013396975.1). Taxonomy (NCBI): domain Eukaryota; kingdom Metazoa; phylum Chordata; class Aves; order Piciformes; family Bucconidae; genus Bucco; species Bucco capensis. The sequence continues at coordinate 547,438 of VWZO01020232.1, read as the reverse complement.
ATTTTTCTCTTTTATTCACTTTGTGCCAGAGTTTTTATCCTTAGTGACAATAGGAATCTAGATATATAACATAAGCTGCAATATGTCATCTTCAGAAAATAATGACCCAGCCTATTTATCATATTTTTAGTTTCCTTTATATGGCTCCCAGGGGGTGTTCTGTTTTGTTTTCTTCTGCTTTTTTGTCTTCGTTCCAAGAGCAGCAATGAAATGACATAACTTATCTTTCTTATTCCCTCAAGATCCCCTGTTTGCATGCTTACTGTGTTACAAAAGTTAAAGCTCCTTGTTCCCTTGGGGAATGTTGTCTCCCAAGTTGCTTAAGCCTTCATGGGGCTGCATGCCAAACTGTGCTGCATAACACCTTCCAGCTCTTGGAAAGCAAAGGATAAGGGGTGAGAAGGTTAGGGTTTTGCTCCAGACCCCCTTAGCCTTGCTCCTGAGGATGTTTCCCCAGGGAGCTTGTACCTCCAGGTGCTGGCTCCCACCTCACCCTCCTTCCCTGATACAAAATCCAGCTGAGCTAGGGACCTCATTTGGTTAAAAATAATCCTGCATCATGGTGATGAACAAGGGTTTAGTTCTAGGAATGTGGTTTCCCTCTCCTGCCTCCCAGAACATCATCCTGATGCAAAAGCAGAGGGATTGTGGCTGCTGGTTGTTCCCCCAGGCACAGCCCAGGCCACAGCTCCAGGTAGGACTGCAGAAGGGTTTGCTTTGGCAACACAACCTGCTCCCTCACCTGTATTTCACACCTTACCACCCCATCCATTAATGCCACAGCAATAGTTAGCAGGTTACTCTCTTAATCACATCACTGAAATGAGCTGAATTTAAAGAAAGGAAAAATTATTGCACCTTTTTTGGGGAGTTCATAGGAACATCCTAAATGGGCTTTGTCCCAGGAGAAGATGCTGGTGAGGTGACATCTCTGTGCTGCTTCCAGGCAGCTCTGGCAGCCCACATTAGAGAGGGATTCACCAAGGGGACCCAGCACTGCAACTGCACAGGCAGGGGGGAATCTGTGTGCTGGGGGGGCTGGTGTTGAACCTTGCTTCTCCTTTTTCAGTGCTGAAGTTATTTAAGGTTGCTAATCTGAATTTTCAGGTGATGTTAGGTAGTTACTGTGTCCAGTTCTGGGTCCCTCACTTCAAGAAGGATGTTGAGGTGCTGGAGAGGGTCCAGAGGAGAGTGACAAAACTGGTGAAGGGGCTGGAGGGGAAGCCATATGAGGAAAGGCTGAGGGAGCTGGGACTGTTCAGCCTGAAGAAGAGGAGACTCAGGGGTGACCTTGTCACCCTCTACAACTACCTGAAGGGAAGTTGTAGTCAGGTTGGGGTTGGGCTCTTCTCCTTGGAAGCTAGTGACAGGACAAGAGGCCATGGCTTGAAGCTGCAGCAGGGGAGGGTTAGACTGGACATTAGGAAGCACTTCCTCACGCAGAGGGTGATTGGGCTCTGGAATAGGCTGCCCAGGGAGGTGGTGGAGTCACCATCCCTGGAGGTGTTTAAGAGAAGATTAAATGTGGCACTGAGTGGCATGGTTTAGATGTTGTGGTGTTATTGGGTCACAGGCTGGACTTGATGATCCTGGGGGTCTTTTCCAGCCTTGGTGATTCTGTTATCCAACCGTGGATGTTGTAAATGGAGACAAACACCTGGGACAAGCTTCTTGCTGAAATGAAACAAATCCTACCAATTGGGGCATCCCAGGCTTGCCAGGGAGATGCCCCACCAGCACTGTGGGTAGTGTGAAGCAAGGTGAAGTTGCCCAGTTCTGGTTCAAAGCAGCAATAGGATGCTTCAGCTGAGTTTCACTCTGAGCAAGGTGTGAGCTGGTGTGGGTTGAGATGCACTGAGGCTGCTGCAAGAATTGCTTGAAAACCCAACTAAATATTGTCTGTTCTTTCCCTCACCTCTCATAGCCCATTTGGATGGCTTAAGGGAAAGCTGATCCCATGCCAGATCACATGCTGATGAACCATGTTGGGCTGTTATGAAAATCATTGCATTGTAAAGCATAACATTGGCAAAGGTTTCCTTCTTTAATAGTGCATTCTGGGGAAATGATATGTCTCACTTCAGCTGAAAGCAAACCCTTGTCTTGAGCCCCCAGCTCTTTAAGCACATTCCCTTTCCCATATGGTTGTGAGGGGAAATGGAGGCAGGCCAGAAACATGGGATCTGTGTTGTTCCCCTGTCCTGATGCAGGGTGAGAGTCAGGCCCTAGCTTCTCTCTGTGTTAAAGGAGATGCCCTTGCTTTGCTCAAGAGTTTAGGGCAGCTGGATTGATGCGTGTCCATACACTGTGCTTTCTGGGGAAACAGATAGATTTCTGCTTAAAAGGAAATCAATCTCTGTATCAGCTGATAGATGGGTCCATGGACCACTTTAGTCTTCCATGGAGAAAAAGCCATAGCGTGCTCTTCAGAAACATCTGAAGACACAATCACAAAGGCACTGTGTCAAAGTCAGTTCAGGGACTTTTCTGCTGATGTCAAAGAGAAGTGATGGTTGTCTCTGCGGACTAACAGGGACAAATCCAAGGCACTGCAGGGTGGGGATGGTGAGGGCCACAGCAGAAGACTAAGAGCACTTGGATTAAGAGAGACAAAAGCCCTGAGCTCTACTATGCTAAAGCCAAGAGAGAATGTTCTTCTGTGTACCCTAATGTGCCTTAGTAACCTCATTAAGCGTGGAGGCACTCAGTAGACAAAGCACCCTTCATTCTGTAGGAGAATTCCAAGATTTGAGGGCAAATCGAGGATTAGCAAGCCTTTCAAAGGCTTAGGGAAGTGTTTTGTGTCGTTGGGATTAAATTACATTTTTATCAGGCTACAGAAGGGAGCTCTGGTTCAGGCTGCTGGCATGGGGCCGAGTCCTGCCCAGAGCATCAGTACTCAGTTGGACACTGAGCTCAGGAGATCTCCTTCCTCTGCTAGTTGATGGTGAGCTAGAGAAACCTCTTGGAGCTTGGCAGAAAGTGTTCAATCACACTTTGACTCTATCCCAGCCCAAATGCAGCCTTTAAATGCTGCACCCTGTGTGTGGTGCAGTGCTCAGCCTGGTGGGGAGGTTAAATAAAATGAAGGACCTTTGAACCAAAGAACATCAGCAACTGAGGAAACAGCACCTGTGTGCTTGCACTCCAGCAAATCCTTAGGAAGCCCTTAAGAAAAAACAGTGTTGTTCTGTGCCAAATAATTAATTGAATCAAGCAGCCTGAGACCCCACTAAATCTTTTTTTTATTTCCTCTGAATTTGCTTGGCAAATTTTGTCAGAGGATGTCCTGATTGCTCTGGTGAGAGCAGCACAGAGACACCAGCTCACTTTAGGAGTAACTCTTAGAAGTTCATTGCTCTAAAAAGCACATTAGGCTCATGCTGGCCATGCCTGCATCTGTAGAGATGCTGCTGGCATGGTGTGGTCCTGGTGGGGTAATGATATTATAAAAGCAATAATGATAGCATAAAAAGACAGAGTAGCTCCTTTGGCTGTGTATGAAATACCCTGCCTGTGGACAGGGCATAGCTGTACTCAGGGCAATTGTTTTCTTCATTTTAAACGGTATGGTTTAATTTTGTCTTCATAATTCAGCTTTGCTATAGTTAAAAGCAGGTTAGAGGTGTACCTGGGGGATGGGTTGGTAGAGCTGTTGCTGCTGTGAGGCAAGGTGATAATTAGCTGGCCTAACTTTGACTATATATATATTTATATATATATTTAAAAATAGACACACACATATATGCATCTAAAGGTGAGAAGTGCTCCCTGTTTGCTGCTATTTGACCCCTTTCCACATGCTCTGACCAAGAGCCATCCTATTTCTGGCAAATTGGCACATGAGACCTATAAAACAAACTGCAATTTGCTTTAGCAAACATTTACAGAAGCAGGAGCCAGGCTGAGCTTCCTGATGCAAGAGACTATAACCCTGATGTAAGGAGGGGAGAGGACCTGCCTTGCAGCTGTACTGACCCTCCATGATGGGGAGAGGACCATGGGCCAGAGGCTTGCACTGGCTCTTTGGGCTGTTGCAGTGATATAAAAGCCCATGGTTGAAAAATCACAGCTCAGTTACATTAGGACTTTGGACAGGTGTTAAAAACCTTGACATAGACCATCTTGTGCATCTGCATAGCCACTCTGGGTTTGCCTGCCTGGACCACCTGTCTCCTTAGATCTAACTTTATTCTTTGCTTACATTTGCCTAAATGCCTTGGGCAAACAAATGTAATTCCCCTAATGAAAAATGCATATATTTTTGTTAAGTGGCTCTTGCTGTCACTGTGTGGCTGCTTTCCCCTCAGTCAGGGCTTGCTAACAGGCTGGGCTCCACACATGTGCCGAATCTATCATCTGTCATGAGTGTGCACTGAGGCATGTAAGGAGCCCAGCACTGACTCTATTTCCTAGCAACCAGAGGGAACCATCACACACCACTATTTCTCCTCTGTCAGCAGGATTGCTCCAATTTATGTAACCCACAAAATGTGTGTTATCACCACAATAAACCATATATTCTGAGGTGTTATTTACAGCCAGGTAATCACAGAGATGCAGTCCTGGTGCCTGATACACCTTGCTTGGGACCTCAGTTGGTTGGAAACCTCATAGAAATACCTTTAAGCGCTTCTTTAACAATGATACTAACTGCTTAATTATTGGGGAAGATAGGAAATGGTGTGTTGCATGCTGGAGTATTAAAAATCAGCTAGAACCAGCTGCTGCTGAAGGAAAGTCTTCATTTACAGGCTAGGAAGTGGTTGTATCTGTGAATAGCTGGGTGGGATGTGTCCAAAGGGGCTGCTGGTAAGGATTAGCTCTCAAAAAAGAGTAAGGTGGAAGTATGGAGGGGTAGGTTAATCATAGGGAATGCCTGATGGAAACAAGGTTTGTCAGTGGCCAGCCCTACCACTGCACACTCATGCTACCATAAGGCTGAAGACAGGGCATTGCCTGGCTGGAGTAGAGCAACCTGCATCTCTGCATGGGCTGCTCCAGGCCTCTGCAAGAAATCAGTGTGTTTGGTTCCTACAGAAAATGGTCACTTGGGCAAACTGTGTCCTCAGCCTCATTGCTCTGTCCTGCTGGGTGGGCTCTCCAGGATGCTGGAGTCAGTGGAGATCTGGGTAGAAGCAGAGTACCACCTGCCAGTGCAGGATGCTGATCCAATTAACTTTTCTGAGAGAAAAAGAGCTTCTGGCTCTTTGTCCCATTTGCAAATCGCAAGAAGCAAATGATTCAATCAACAGATGAATATCAAGCAACCTTAGTGAGTGGCTTCTGCATCATGAGCCCGTTTAACAGCAGATTGAGCTGCAGATTAGTGAGACATTAGAGCACAGTGTGATGCATCACAGCGTAAATGGGAAGGCTGAAATCAGCACAAGTTTCCTGGAGAGCTGCTTTATTTTCCTGTAATACCAAGCCCATTATAGTCCAGAGGTTCTTAAATAACTCTTCTTGCAATAGATAATAATATAGACTATGGAAGAAAATTAAGGAGTAAAAAAGGAGCTAGATCTATGATGAAGGAAACACCATTTGCAGAGGGTTCAATAGAGTAGGAAAGCTATGCAGCAGGAGAGTGCTCAGAAATCCATGTGGGCTCATTAAGTGAACACTGCAATGGTCTAATCCAGAGCTGGGATGTCCCACGGCAGCCCTGCTCAGATTAAACGCTGTCACCATACCCTTCCCTTCCTTCCTGGTGTGAGGAGATCTACCTTCCTCAGCTGAATCCATCTCCAGCCTCCACAGCAACTGTGATAATGATGATGTAGTGGGAGTGAACAGCACATCAATTTTGGGTCTGAGACTAGCAGGGGAGGCAGCAGTGCCAGGCTGACCCTCAGCAACACACGTGCCAGCTGCAGCTGGAGCCAGAGCCTTTGAGTTTTGACAGTGATGCAGGAGCTGCTGGAGCTGGGAGCGTGATGGATGCATCACCTTCGGGAGGCATAAAGGCATCCAGTGCGTCAGTTAAACAAGAGCCTGGTGGGCTGTGGAGTTTTTGTTTGCTCATTTGTTAGCTATTCAAGGCGAAATAGTGGAGCCTATTTACACATGTAGCTTATTATTTGAAAGTAGGCAGCGTGATGCATAATGCCACCTCCCAGTTAGAGTGGAGCATCATGATAATGATAAACAAGCCTGGGAATGTAAGGGAATGCTTATTTTTCTTGGCTGAGGCTGCTCCCTATTGAGGTAGCTTCTCTTTGCCAGCTGAAAGAGAAGCAAACAGAAGAGGTGTCGATGCATGTCCCTGGCACGCTGCTAGGGTTTGTGCAGGCTACTTACCCTGCATGCTGCTGGTTTACACCATGTTGGCTGTGACCACCTTGTAAGGAAGGTCTACACCAAAGCCTGCACCAAATTCAAACAGCTAGTCCTGTAAATTGAAGCTCTGAAGCCTAAACTTTGCTTTCAGTGATGATAAGCAGCCCTCCCCCTTCCTTTATGGATATCCTAAAAGTTGTCTCTTCCCCAGCACTAGTGTGAGGAGCTGCGTGGTGACCTGGCTGGGGAAAATGAGCAGCTTAAAAATAACCACCCAAGAACCAAAAAAAAATCCCCCACAGGGCTTTTTTTAGCTCACAGCAGTTTCCAGTGTGATTCACCATGTGGCCTGTGTACAGCTGAATCAGCTCTGGTGAGGATGTGATGCAGGGAGAGGGGAGAGGGATGGATGATGGTGATGGTACTAGGGCTGCTGAAGTCCTGCTGGAGTCCTTGCTCCTCCAAGAAGTCCCAGTGTAACAAAACCTTTTAGCTTGAGCTATGATACACCAGGTCCTCAGTAGCAAGGCTGGTGTAAGAAATCACCATATTTTCCCATTCTTCCTGCCCATTAGCCCTAGGTGCTTGTATTGATGCCAGGGCTGGGAGTGAGGAGGGATGAGCAGCCCTGGCTTGTGCCCTGTGCTATAACATAGGATTTCAACTCATCTCCTAGTGTTTCTGCTGGAGGTCTGGCTCAGAGCCAGAGTAGATTTATCAGCCCAAATAGCAGGTCTCTGCTAACTTTGGTCTCCAAGAGAGGGAGACCCAGAGTGGAAGTCATTTGACTGTGCAGTCTGGGCAAGGCTGGATGTGGCAGCTTGGTGCTGGCATCCCACTGGGAGCAGAAGCACATGAGCATCACCTGAGGTGTTCCTACATGAATGTGGGAATTGCCACCTGTCCAGCCAAGTTGTGGTTGTGTCTTGCCATAGTTAGAGCTAAAACATGGTTGGGCTATAGCTGAGCCTTGGTGGTTTGGTGCTGTGGTGTTAGAGGTTTGTTCAGCTGCTGATATGGGGAAGTAAATTGCTCTCATCATCATCAGGAGTCTGTGCAAGGTGTATGTTAAATCAACATAAAGCTAGCAGGTTTCTGGAGTGAACACCCTCTTCCTATTTCTGTCACATCCTCAAAGGTGTCTGCCCTCCCCAAGCTGTCAGTTCTAACCCTTTCCTGAGGGGAAGCCCCATGCCTGTCTTCCTCCAGCTCAGAGCACAGCCTTCAGTTCTTCCTGCAATTCCTGGCCAGCCTGACCGTTGCCTGCCAGCTCCCTGGAGCATGGAGCTGCTTGCAGTCCAAGCTTTTGCTAGCAGTGTGAGCCCAGTCTAGTTTGCCTGCCCAAGGATTTGCATTAATTTTCCTTCAGCTAGTTTTGGTCTCTGTAGGAATCTCCTGTGCTTGCTGTTGGAGTTAGAATTGGTCCAAGCTTCAGCCAGGGGCATATCATCCCATATCATCCTCACAGCTTTAGCAAAGCCTTCTCCATCACACTGCCAGTATTAGGATCCTGTGTGTATTCATGACCACAACCTGGCCTTGAAGCTTCAGACAGTGTTAAGTTTTATGATGCTGATTCTGAGGACCCTTTTTTTTTTAAGGATCACCTTCACCCTTTCCAGCACTAACCCCCCAGTGTCTCACTCCTTTCTCCCCTGTGCAAGCCCTTCTCATCAGAGTAAAGCAGAAAGTGTGATTTAAATCAATCTGGATGACTGCAACTGTGTCCAGAATGGGCAGTAGAACAACGTGGTGAGAATTAACCCTATGTGCTGGAGGGAGGAGAGTTATTACCTGAGCAGATACAAATTGGGCAGCTTCAGGGGTCAGGCAGGAACGAGAGGGAAACCATAAACAGAAGAATCCTGGTTTGCATTGGTAAAATGACCCCATGGCTGGAGGAGAAGGTGGCAAGAGAATAGCTCTTCAGGTCCTGCTGGCCAAGACCTGGTTCCCCGTGGATGCCTCTATTTGTAGCCTGGGTGACAGTGATCAGGAATCCATGTAAAGAAACTTTGGACAGGGTGCTTAGACCCTGGTGTTAGAGGGGGTGCCTTTGACAAAAAGTATCTCTTTGTCCTCTTGCAAACCTCATTCTTTGGATAAAACCCACATTCAGTGTCAGTTCTTCGCTAACTCTCTTCCTTCAAACACAATCTAGAATGTTATGTGGAGTTTCTTCATCTCCTCTCACCCTTTCAGCCCCTCCTACTAAATTAAGAGATTGCTTTGGCAAAACATCTTTTGTTTGGTGTTTTCTTGGAGGCTTTCATTGCTTACAAAGCCCAGGTGCTGAGGCTAGCCCCAGTGCCTGATGGAAGCCAAGGGGCTCCTCTGTGCCTGCAGCATTTTCTACTCCCATGCTGTTTCCCGCTGAGTTATCCCAGTTGTGTAACAGCATCACCAGGGCTTTGAGGTTGATGAAACAGTTGCAGCAAATTAAACTTTCTCTGGGGCTCTAAGAGCATGTGTTCACTTGGAGCGAGCAAGGGATCTGCCACCCTCTCGGGCTGCTTTCCAGCCCTTTGGAGCTCGTGGTTGTTGGACTGATTCCCTAAAGGAATCATTTACCTCTGCTTAGTGCTCAGCTGCTCGCTTTCCCGCAGGCTATTGTAGACGGGGCAGGGCTGTTGTTAGTGCACAGGTTGCTGCGGGCAGGGGGAGGCAGGGGGGTCCTGCTCCCACCTGGTTTGGTTTGCAGCTCTTATTTTGGCTAAATGCCCCTTTCAGCTGGCTGCTATGCCAGCAGGGCAGACCTGGCCCTCGGCGAGTGATTTACACGCAGTGATTCTGAGGACGATTGTGTTTTAAATGCAGCTGAGCTGCTTAGTTTTTGCACCGAGCCAAGAAATAACCCAGAGCAGCAATCCCACCTGTGACAGGCTGAGCTTGTGCTTCTGGAACAAAGCTTTGCAATACCCAAACAGCCCATTCCTTATAGAATATATAGCTTTATGCTTTAATTACCTCCCCTCCCAGAGGCATGGTATAATCTGGATTCCCCTAAGGACTTTTGCAAGTCTAAGGAGGAAAGGATCAGCAAGGCAACCTGCTCTAGGTGAAGCTGCTCTGACAGAGGGGTTGGACTAGATGATCTCCAGAGGTCCCTTCCAACCCCTAACATCCTGTGAGTCTGTGAGGCAAAGTTTGCTGCAAGCATCACATATATTTTGAAGTGTTTCTATCTGGCACTGCTACCCATCTGTGTATTTCTGTGTAAGCATCTCCAATTCTAAGCTCTGATGTGCTAAAACATGCCCTAGACACTTTTGATGAGACACGACACTCCTGGATATGCACTTTAATGATATAGGCTGAATGCCCAAATTGCTGCAGCGTGCCCCAAAGTGAATGATAAGCAGTGTGTGTAACCTGGTGTAGACAAGAATCACCCCAAAGGACAGCTAAGCTGCTCTTGCCATCTGAGCATGACACACTAATGCAAAAAATACTCTTTAGTGCATGTTTTCCCTTTGTACTCTTTTCAAAGAAAGCCTCTGTTCATTATCTTTCATTCAGGGTTCTATTTTACTAATTCCAACAGATCAGTGTAAATCAGAGTTGTTTCCTTAAAAGCAGTCCCTGCAGATCTAATGTGTCATGTGTAGGTGGGATTTACTCATCCCCACTGCTGCCCCTTCCCTTCCAGCCTTCCACAGAGTTGCAAGCAGGGTGTAGGAAATAAGGACCAGGTCAGCATCTTTGATCTTTACTTCCTCAGGAAAGGCTTTGCTTAATATCCTAAAGGACCCAGCAATGTGAGTGAAAGTATTTAGACACAATCCATTTCCAATCAGGTATCATGGACTAGAGCCAGGTTTTTGAGGCTATTTAGGAGCCTGAATGCTCTGGACTGGGTTTGGGTCTGTAATTCTGACTCAAGGCACTTAAATATAATTAGGACTTAAATATAATTAGGAAAAACCAGAAAACAACACTAGCTAGTTCTTAAAATTGGAATTAATTTCTGTGCAATATGTACTCTCTACGATACTTACATCCCTCCCACTGCTCCTACCTGGATTATCAATGCTACACAGGTGCCATGCAGACTTTCTGGCTCTGAGCATCTGTCAAAAGCTGTTTGTTATTAGTTGTGTGTTCCTGGTGCTGTCTGCCCTCTGCTAAGCCTAAAGGGTTTCAGTGGTGTTTTAACGTGAGGCTTGCTGTGAGCTGTGTAAGGGAGATGTGGAGCATGGTGCAGGATGCTCGCTTTGTGAAGAGTTGGAGCTGATGCTGTGCTTGGGGCAGCCTCAATGCATCCAGGATGCTCTTGCATATGCCTCTTGGGAACAGTCAGCCTCCACCATCTTCCTAGTTAGAGGTATTTTTCCCTTGTTCCTCCCTAATGTCAGAAATGGGTTGTTTATAAACAACTTCTGTATCTCTGCCTAGCTCAGAAGGTGTAATTTAAATAGGTGACATGATCCCTCTGGGCTATAAGGTGGAGATGGCTCACTTGTGAGCATTTCTTCACACCCTGCTCCAGATAGGAGAGTGCTGGTGGCTGGCACCTGGGAAGGAGATGGGTGTGAATTTAAGATCAAAAGCAGAGACTGACTCAGGCAGTTAGCAGTGTGTAGCAACTCCCTTTTACCTTTATGTGCTCTGGACCCTGAAATAACAAGGGGAAACTGCAGCCTGCTCTGGGGTGTAATCTGGGATTTCACTGAATGAGTCTTTTCAAGGCTTCCAACAGAGAAGCACATCTCTGTACCTGCATGTCTGCATGCAAGACACAAACTGATATCCTCTGGTGATTCATGGGCTCATCCTGCACATTAGTGACTTCTCCAGCAGAGACACAATGATTCCTGGAGGTTCTTTACAAACCCAACTTGTTAGTCTTGCCCCAGCATCTCTCTGGCTTTGCTGCTGCTGTTCTTAATAAGCAGCCTGTGAAACACTGGGAGGCAAATCAATATTTTGGTGGAGTTGGGCTGAGAAACCTTCTTTATTTCCATGGTAACTACTCTTACTGTTTTGGGAGGCTCATTTCCCAGGCAGCAGATCCGTCAACCTCACTGTGCTGGGAGGGATGACAGGGCAGGTGGGGATAACGCTGGGGCAGGAATGCTGTCAGTGCAGATGTCCTTGCTGTATTAGGAGGTAACAGCCCTGTCTGCCTCTGCTGGCACGTTGTCCTGTGTGACCCCTAGAGCTAGAGCCATGCAGGGAGGTGGTGCTGGCTCCTGGCACTGGTGACTCTCCCTCTGAGTGCCTCTGGCTGCTCTACATCAGACCTGGCAGCTGGGAAATCTCTGCTGCTGGAGGCTTTTGCTAACAGTTTCAGCAGAAAAGATGCAGCATGGGAGGTCATGCCCTGAAGCAGCAGGGTGCCAGGCTGCCAGCAGACACAGGTCTCCAGCCCCTTCCTATGGCTTTCCCTACAGGTTTGAGGATAGTCTGTCCTGTCCTTTCCTGCTGAAGCCTCTTAGCCAGGAGCCTCCAGCCGATGGTGGATGTGCTAGGGAAGGATACACATAATCATGTTTTATGCCCTTCCCTCTGAAGGCTCACCAAAGGGTATTAGTTTACACAGGCTTCATACACAATTGGCTGGCAAATGAAGTGCAGCCACCTCTTGGGTGGACCTGAGCATCTCTGAGCTAGGAGTGAAAAATAATAGAGCTGGCAGGTGAGAGTGTAGGTGAAACTGGAGGGAAGGGAGTCGATGTGAGGCAAGAGGATTTCTCTGCTTAGGACAGCATTGCTCCTCCAGCTGCAAGTGACCCCATAAAAGGATCCCAGGTCAAATTCAATTTGAATTTGTTCTAGATTCATTTAAATGTAACCAAATTCACAAAAGCAGTCTGCATTTAAGCTGGGCTTTGTGTTTTGTTGCTGCTCCAGTCCTTTTGTAGGAGAGCCCTAAACTTTAACATTCAGGTGGTCTGTTTTCATATAGAAGATCGTGTTGATTAAGGTTGGAGGTCTTGGAGGTCTCGTCCAACCATAGTGATTCTGTGTGAATAAGCTTATCAAGTGCTTCTGTGTGTATACCTGTGCAATGTCACCTTTCCAGCAATCTGTCTGGAGCTGAGAGTTGAGCTAGGGGAGTGGTATCCTCTCCTGGGATGCTTCCTCAGGATTCCAGCTCTTTCACAGTAAGCTTTAAATAAATCACTTTAAGTAAGATTTAAATTGGCAGAGTTGAGATACGAGTGTTATCTTCCCTTCTCCCCTGTAAGTCACAGTCACTGCTCATGCCCTGAGGCATCAGCCTGCTGGGAACATTGTATCTATCTGCTGTGCTCCACCAAGCCAAGGTGGCCAAGGGACACTCACCAAAAGACACAGGATGTGCTTTGATGCTGCATTTGATCTCCATGTGAGGCTTTCTTTTTTTGCAGGGAAAATCTGTCTGGTTTAATTTCCTGTCAGTGGGTAAACTGTGCTTGTCAAACCTCATTAGGAAAAAGCCCATTCCTGGGAGGTGGATTTGCCATAGTTGTGCATCGCTCACCCAAAAGGAAGCCTGCAGCCCTCAGTGAGAGTTGTCACTTGGACTTCAATTTCCAGGTCATACCCAACAAATTGCTTCTCATTCATAAAAGGTGAAAGAAGATGATCCTACAGGCAGTAAGCCTGGCTGTGTAATGGTGTTATTTTGCTACACTCATGGTACTCTCAGTCAAGGTCAGGTCTGCAGCTAGTTTATAGCTCAGCAGAAGCTACAGACAATCAAGGCTTTTTAAAAGTGACAGCAAGGACTCTACTGTGGCACCATGGGAGTACCTGGGCAGTGATCTGAGTGAGCTCTGCTGCAGCACTTGCTGGTGCTGGGCTTGTTCATAGTTTCTGACTCCTCTCCCTGCAGCAATCCTGGGCTTTTAGTCATTGTACACATGTGGTTCTGCCCTCTTGGGTCATACTGTCCAGGTGCAGCTGGGGCTTGGACAATGCAATAGTGGAAGGAAATAGTGTAACTAGAGTTTATGAGATACTGAGTCAGAGAAGGAGGAGAAAGAGTTTTCAGTTATTCGTGCTTTTACCTGTCTTTTCTTCCCCCTATTCTTAAAACTGCCACTGGGAATCCAGAGCAGAGCTGCACTGGCATTGTGGAAAAAAGCTGAAGATACTTATGAATAAAGTTCCCTGTTAAATAAGTTACTTGTAATTAATAGAGCTGGTGAGACCCTGGAGAAAAAAATATCTGAACATCTGGTGAAAGCTAACAACACAGGAGCTGGTGCTTTCAAGTGTAATCTAACCCTCTTCCATGTGGCAGGTGGTTTCCTAAACTGTCCAGAAAAATTGGTTTTAAAAAGTGGTTTTAAAGTAAAGTAAACTGGAGTCATCTCCTCTTGCTCCCAGTAGCACTGTCAGGATTTCTACAACAGCTGTAGTAACAGCCCACTCTGATAGTATCTTCTCTGAGACTACTTCCACCTGGTTAGGCCAGGATAACATCCTTTTGTCAGCCTGGTATAATCTTTCCAGGTTTGCTCCATTAATTGTTGTAATTAATGCTTATTTTATTCAAAGTGTCAAATTGCTTGGCTGTGAAGGAAAGGAGAAGCACTTCACTCTGGAAATCACGACAGTAGATTTAATTGGTATTGAGTTGCAGCCACCACTAATGGATTTTAAAAATACAGTCATCAAAAGGAAATCAGCATAAAGTGACATGGAGATAAAATGTTCTGACAGATTTTTGTCTGGTGACCTGCCCTGATGTAGCATGCTGCTGCGACTGTGTGTGTCCTGCAGTAATACAGAAACAAAATTAACAGTTCTCAAGCAAAATAATCACAAAACAACAGTCATAATTTGGGAAAGAAATCCACTTGCTTTTCTGATTTTGGTTGTCGAAAGCTGTTTTAATTCTCTTTTCGACACCAGCAGCTGAGGTCAGCCCAGCAGAAGTTGTTTCTTGGCTGTTTGTTCTCTTACACTTCACGTGAGATCTTCTCCCTGTCACTCTTGGCATCACAATTGCTTTTTCTCTGCCATCCATGGCTGGATCTGGCACAGTGAGCTGCTGTGTGGCTGAGGGGACTGTCCTCTCCTTCAAAGGCATGGGGAAGGGGTGGATGCTCCTGAGAGCACCAACCCGAAACACATTGGGCACAACCTGATGCAGAGCTTAGAGGAAGGCAAGGAAGCCAATTTTTCAGACCTATTTTCTGCACCAGTTAACTTGGCAAATGCCAGGCTGGGTTTGCTCTAGTGGTAGAAGCAGAAATGAATAAGAAAATCCTCTTGCTGTTCATATGGCAGCATGTCCTGGAGTTCTCTCTTCCAAGTTTTTTGAACCACCTCTCTGTGCAGCCTGTTCCAACGTCTGATAGACCTCTCAGTGAAGAAATTCTTCCTAATATCCAATCTGAACATCCCCTGGTGCAATTCAAGGCCATTTTCTCTTGTCCCATCACTGGTTGCCTTGGAGAAGAGATCAACCCCCACCTCACTCGAATATCCTTTCAAGGTAGTTGTAGAGAGTGAGAAGGTCCCTCCTTGAGCCTCCTCTTCTCCAGACTAAACAATCTCAGTTCTCTTAGTTGCTCCTCATTGCACTTACATATGGGGGAGAAACCTGGTAACGGAATCACCTTGTCACACACAAGCCATGTCCTTTCCACGGGCACCGTCACCCTGCCGTGCTATCCTTTGCTGAAATTCAGCTCATGCTTGAATACTTTGCTGAATATGATGGACTTAAACATGTGCTAAGTGCTTTGTTGAACTGGGTCTTTCTCCTGATTTATGCCAGGGTAGATTCAAATAGAATCAGCCCCTTAAGTGGTCTATGTCACACGTTGTCAGTGTGCTGAGACACTGCGTCTGCGCTTGTGTTTTAATTAAAGGTTCCACCTATTTACATGGAGTCAATCAATCTCGGTACAAGAACATCTTTGCAGTTGATTAGCACTGTGCTGCTGCAGACAAATGGCATTAAAGCACAAATGTCTTTTTGGAGAAGTAATTCATCTGTGTGGAAATGAAAAAATACAATTATTTTAACTGATGCTGTCTTGCCATCCATCATGCCCAGCTTGGGGCTGGGCACTCCGTGTGCTCCCCATGCATGCAGGGATGTGCAGGATTTTGGGCTCTGAGTCTTGATGCTGGTGTTTGCAGTGATGTGGGGGTTACTTGAATGGCCCCTGATCATCTCCCTAAAACCACCACCCGGTTGTACTCAGACCTCAGGCAGGGCTCCTGAGTCAAGGCTGGTTTTGGAGTTGGGCTTGAGCCCCTGCAGTGGCATTAATTAGATCACAGGTAGAGCAGAAATGAGCAGAACATGGTTTCACTGATAGATTTTCATTTTTAGTGGGCTCAAGGCTAATGGATGTTTTAATGGGAAAACGCAGCATTCCAGCGTGTTGGAACAGCAATAAGGGAGTCTATGGGCCATCATTAATATACTCCTGGTGATTAAACTCACTCTTCCCTCAGACCCACGTCTCTCAACCTACTCAAGGCATTTATTAGCAGTCCATTATATGCCCACTTCTATCTTACTGCTTAATTTGAACACTAATTAACATCATCATGCCTTCTAAAACACAAATGGCACTTGGTAGTATTTCATTATCTCCAGGCTCTGTCTGCAAGCAATGAGAACTGAGCTTCACCCAAAAAACTCCCTCTGTGGGCTTATGGGGCTGGTGATGGGAGAGTTTCACCTCCAGGTTCCATCTCAAAAGGTCTCATGGTGATGGGGGAATCTTGGCCTGGATCAGGAACAGTGTAGTCAGCAGGAGCAGGGAGGTGATCCTGCCCCTTTACTCAGTTTTGGTGAGGCCTCACCTCAAGTACTGCAGCCAGTTTTGGGCTCCTCACTACAAGAGGGACATTGAGGTGCTGGAGAGGGGACAGAGGCTACCAAGCTGCTAAAGGGCTTAGAACATAAGCCTGAGGAGGAAAGACTGAGGGATCTGGGCCTGTTTAGCCTGGAAAAGAGAAGGTTGAGGGGAGACCTCCTGGCTCTCTCTAACTCCCTGAAGGGAGGTTGTAGAGAGGCAGGGACTGCTCTGTTCTCCCTAGTGGAGAGTGATAGGACAAAGGGAAATGGATGGAAATTGCACCAGGGGAGGTTCAGGCTAGACATTAGGAGGAATTTCTTTGCTGCAAGGGTTGTGAGCCATTGGAACAGGCTGCCCAGGGAGGTGCTTGAGTCCCCATCCCTGGAGGTGTTTAAGAGACAGGGAGATGTTGCATTGGGAGGCATCATTTAGCAAGTTGCTAGGACAAAGGCTGCACTGATGAGCTTCAAGGTCTCTTCCAGCTGTAACTGTTCTATGATTCTATGAAAATGATGACTTCATTTCCCAAAATGCTGGGGCAGTAGCCAGCAGGACTGCTTAGACGTCTAAACATTTGCTTAATTATCTCACTGAACTGGGGCCCAGGGCTTGGGTTTGCTGCTGCTATGAACTCTGCTCACTTTTGCTGGTTAGCCTAAAGCAGGGGGAAGGCAGAGCTAACCCAAAATGGAAAGCCTTACTGGTTCCAGGTCTCCCTCGTGCATTATGCTGCCTTCTCAAGGAAGGATAGAGTTCAATCAGCCTTTGACAGTCAAAGAGGTGTTTTTTTTCCCCACACTAAATGTCTTCAACTATATCTCCTCTGCTGCAGTTCAAGCCCTACCTCCTTCTCAGCAGTAGGGAAAATGAACACCATAGCCCTTTTGAAGCAGCCTTTTATGGATCTGAGGACTTCTACCATCTCTTCCCTGAGGCTTTTCCTCTTTCTAAACTGAAATATGCACATTCCCTCTGCACATCCCCATGGGGGGAGCACTGTGTTCTATCTCCTTGCTCCCCTTCATCTCAGCTCCTCCTGGTCCTTCCCACCCTGGGTACTGTAAGGTCCTTACTGGTGTTACCCCTGGCAATAGCTCCTATTGGAATATTGGCTTTTTGAATTCAAAACCAGGACATTCTTGCCTCGTGTTATAATCCTGTAGGGCTTGCTTCCTAAGCACTCATTTTGTATCTTGTATCTTCACAGCTAATTATTCTTAGTTAAGTGCTATAGCTTTTCATGGTGCTGGAATGTTGCCTGCTTTTTCATACTGCTTCTCCACTTCTTGTGCTGAACTCTTCTGAGTGATCATCTGAACCTCTCTATAGTCTAATAACTTCTATTATTAGTCTTTTGAAACAGCAATATAGAAGTCACCCATTTTGATAGAGTCCCTAATAGTTTGGATATTGCATATGAGCTAAAGCATTAGAGGGGAAAACCTCTCTAATGGAGAGGGAATACTCTGCTCCCTCATGCTTCTAGCCTTTGCAAGAGTGAGATTTCCTTCTCAGAAATGCATTTGTCGCCACCTCCTTGGCACTGAGGCTTTAACTGAGAAGCAGGAGGGGGCTGTGTGAGCAGGGGTCCCACCGTGCAGCACAGACAGAGGCTTTGCAGAAAGCTGAAATGACAGCACAACAGGGACAAAGCCAGTCCTCACAGCATTAATACTTAAAGAGAATCTGAGTGGAAGTCAGCTTAGCAAGGAAGTGCATAGGCAAAGGTTCGGGATGTTGTTTTCCCCTTTGGGATTGCTGCTCTTTGGCCTTTTGGCTCAGACCGAGCGTAGTACTAGGATAATATCTGATACATCCTCTGTCAGGAGACTGTTGGGGCTTTTGCAAGGGATTTGACACTGTATATATTCCTTCTGCTGCCAGCTTGTTATGACCCTGCCATGTTATGATCTGGGTTTTAGCCTTCACAGCTGATGTATAGACTGGCACAACAGAACAGCAGCAAAATTAAGTCCAAATTCTCAGCAACGATAAGTAACAACATGAGTGGGGAAGCGAGCTCCAGCTCGGCACTTCCCCTGGAACAGCAAAGACAGACAGGGCATTGGTATGAATAAAAACTGGGTGCCAGGGAGAGGCTGTCAGTGACATTACTACCTGTCACACGTGTGTAAAGTCGTCAAACAGCGGGTGGGCAGCCGTGACAGCCCTGGGAAAGACATCTCTATTAGTGCGCTCAGCGCCTGCTGCTGCTGCGAGGTTGCAGCCTGTTCAGGGCAGCCAGGCTGTTCCCATTAAGGTGGGAAGTGATATATTGGGCAATGGGAGTAATTTGGTTTGGCTGAGGTTCATGGCGGTTTGGAATCTGATGTGAATCTTCCTGCTGTTGGATACTGCCCCAGATTTCCAGTGCTACAGCATATTGCATCTCCCTTTCAGGGCTGCGTGGAGTAAATGAGCTTCTGAGCCTGATGGTAGGGATTTTGTACCCAGATGGGCAACTTCTCTCATCTTCTGTTATAAACTGGATTTCAAGATTGCAAGAAAATAGAGCAAGCACGGTGTTCCTGCACCATCTGACTTATAAAAGCAGGCAGTGTTTGCTTCTAGTGGCCCTTTTCCTGCCCCAAAAAGCCTTCTGCTCATCTCAGATTAAACCTGCTTTCTAGAAATAGATCTGACCAACACTGGTTTTATACTGGAGAGGTTTGTGGTACTGAGGTGTAATCTTAGTGCAGGAAGATCTGGACATGACAGAGTATATGTTGGCTCCTTCACAGCTTTGTCACCAGGGAATGAGCCCAAGACCTCAAAAGCAACAGTCTAGAGAGATGAAGGTTTAGTTGAGCCCGTCCTGGATAGGTAGGTATGCTGAGCAAGGAGGGAAGCCACCACAGGCTCCTAGAGGAAAAGGAGGCTGTGTGTGCTGGAGGGAAGGAAGGAATGCTGGGCTTACCAGCTTAAAATGCATTCCCATGTGGTGTCTGTGCTGGCAGCTGGATGCTGTCTAGCTGCAGCCACCTTGTTAAACTGCTTTCCTTCCCTATTAAACCCAGGATTGACGGTTTGCACAAGCTTAATGGTTCGTGTAAGCGTGGTGCTTTGTGCTGGGCTGTGATGGGTGAGCAGCGGTGAGGCTGGTTGCAGACAGAGGCTGTCCTCTCCTGGAGCTGCTCAGGAATGACTTGGGCTCAGTGAGGACCCCAGGGCACAGTGGGGTGACAACTACTATGCAGCAAAACCTGTTGTAGGCAGAGAGCAGCAAGGATACTTGCCTGGTTGTCCACACCAAGGAGCCTGCCACTGCTACCAGTAATGCTCTCAGATGGTGTGCCAGCTTTTAATTGCATGAATTAAATTCTAGGGATTTTCTGGATGTAGCAAAGCCTGGAAGTGTCACCCCTGCAGCTGGAAGTGTAAAGCCTTTCACCCTTGCAGCTGAAGTAGTGGCAGCACTCAGGGTTGCTCACTGCAGGGACAGCAGGTGACCATAACCCACTGATGCTGTCACCTGGCAGGAGGTGGTGTGTAGTCTCGTGCTGAACTGGTTAGAAAATGATTCTCTTCTGTCTGGGCTCTTGTATATTTCTCCACAGTGTGAAACAGCTTCAGTGGGGGACTGTTAGTCCTGTTTGACCCTGAGCAGCTTCTGTCTTGATGGTTAAGAGTCTGCAAGAGAGCTGGAGTCCGTCAGTGGACTCTATCCACTGATGGTAGTACCTGCCATCAGTGCTCTGCTCGTGCTGCCTTAGCCATTTTCCCTAAGAACTGTGCCTTTTCCAGGTGTATGAGGGTTTTTAAATCAGACTGGCTCTCCTGAACTGATGATGGTTGGAAGAAAAGTGATGAGAAGCTGGTGGGTAGCCATGCACCTATATTGAGGTTGAAGCAGTGCTGGTAAGGGATGTGAAAAGCTGTGCCTGGCTGACACGAGGTAGCAATAGCTTCTACTGTGTCACCAGAGATTGAACCCTTCAGTGGGTTTTAGGCAGTTTTAGTAATATCTTAGCTACTTTAAAGATTCACAAACTGTTAGCAGCATTGGTCCCCATGGCTTGAAGCTGAGCTTACAGTTTGGGGTTTGAAGTTGTTTAATTCCTCCTTGTTCCCTGTGGTGTTTTTCCCTGCTACCACTTGACCTCCATTTCCCTGCAGTAATAAGGTCAGCACATGGAGCAGCTCTGCCTTTCTCCTGTCTTGGTGGTCCCTCGAGCTTTCACTGCTTATGCCTTCCATTTCCCCACTTAGCACTGTTTAAAAACAAGCAAGCAAGAGCTCCCTGGAGCCAACCACTCATTTGCTGGCAAGAGCTGCCTGATAATCAATTAAAGCTCTGTGGATGTCTTTGCAGCAGGGTGGATGATTAAGATGCCTTCCATCTCTAATGCATGCCTGTGGGAGGCTCACTGGCATGTGAAAGACAGGTGTTGGCCTGGAAGTCCTGCAATTCTGCTTTTGCACATATCAAATACTTGTCTTGGTGTGAAGAAGCCAATGGTTAAGGATGGTGGGGAAATGGGAAGAGGTTTAGCAAACATCAGGCTTGTGCCTAATGGAGGTTATTACCTGAACACACTCTCCAGGGCAGGGTCTTGCTGATCTGCTCTGGAGAGGTTCAGAGGAAGCATCTCCCCAGGGACTATTGTGTGCACAAGAGGTGCTCACCACATCATGGGGGCAGTGAAGGAAATGGGCTGATGTGGAGTAAATGTGGCTTTCCAGTACCTAAAAGGGACCTATAATAAAGCTCAAGACAATCTTCTCAGCAAGACCTGTTGCAAAAGACAAGGGGTGATGGTTTGAAACTAAAAGAGAGAGATTTAAACTAGATAGAAGGAAATGCTTTTTTTAAGGTGAGACATTGGCACAGGTTTCCCAGAGAGGTGGTAGATGCCTCATCCCTGGAAACATTCCAGGCCAAGGTGAACATTACCCTGAGCAGCCTGCTCTAGTTGCAGATGTCGCAGCTCACTGCAGAGGGGTTGGACTAGATGACTTTTAAAAGTTCCTTCCAACTCAAAACATTCTGTGATTCTATGATAAACAGGAAAATCAAGAGAAAAAGATACTGATCTGGGCAGCACTGAAAGCATCAAAAGTCTGTTTGTACCCAGGCAAAAATTAATCAGTGTCAATAAATTAGGTTTCATGCTTATGTTTTTGCCATCTGCTGTCAGAACCTGTGGAACAGAAGCTGTGGGAATCTGCCAGCCCTTCTGAACATCACTCTCATTTCAACCACTGATCTCTATTTCCAGGCATGAATTGGGTTAATGTCAGAGCCTTAAGCAGAGGAATTGGGATAAATCAGGGGAATCAGTGTGACTCAAACCTCTCCTCACTTGGCCAATGAAAGGGTGTTGGGACTGGTGAGGTGTACTTTGTTTGGGTCATTTTGGGGATTGTAATGGATTCCTGTCAAGTCTTTTCTTCATATTGATGTGCCATAAACTGTAGTTTTGTAAGGTGAAAATCACATTCATGGTTACAGTTACAGAAGTAATATATCAAACCCTTCAGCTGATCACTGCAGTAAGTCAAGCCAAAGAAGTCTTTGCACTGGCACAACTTATTGGAAAGGGATTGAATAGAAAGACTATTAGTGTTTGAGATTTGGCTAAGACTGGGCATGAGCAAGATGAGATCTGGCCCCAGGGCAGGAGTTCCAGCTGGGGAGGACTTTGTACCATGATATGCTCTGGATACAGAGTTATGTTGTGGGTAGAAATGTTGGAGTAGAAGGAAAATGGCTGAAAAAGCAGCTCAATTTGGGAGATGGAAACTGAGGCATGCACAGGGCTGAAGTTGTCCAGTGCAAACCCTAGTGTGGCTGGTTGTGCTGGTTATGGGGAGATGAAAGGGCCTGGAGAGCAGATAGGAGCAGGGGCACTGTGCAGCTCCCTGCCATGGCAGCCCTGAAACAGGCTGTGCCAGGAGGACATACTAGCGACTTTCCAGTACCTAAAGGGAACTTCCAAGCAGGCTGCAGAGGGCCTGTTTGCAAAGGCCTGCAGTGAAAGGACAAGGGGCAGTGGTTTTAAATTGGAGAAGAGTAGATTTAAACTGGACATTAGGAAGAAGTTCCTCCCCACAAGGGTGGTGGAACACTGGCCCAGGTTGCCCAGGGAGGTGGTTGAGTTCCCATCCCTGGAGGCATTGCAGGTGAGGCTTGCCAGGGCTCTGGGCAAGCTGCTCTAGTTGGGGATGTCCCTGGCCACTGCAGGGGGGTTGGACTAGATGAGCTCCAGAGGTTCCTTCCAACCCAAACCAGTCTAGGATTCTATGACATTGCATCCATGTCCCCAGCAGGACCTTAGCTAAAGCACCCTGTTTCTTTTAGAAGTTCTAAACCCAAACCCTCCGGTCTGGAATACTCTGAGAATTAAGAAAGCATCTCCTGAAATAACTTTTTTAAAAGCAAAAATAAACCAAACCAATTAGTGATTTATATATATTATTTTAATAACAATCTTTCACACTAGTCCACAAGATAAATCAGCAGTGTGGTGGCCAGAGCAAAGCCTTGCCTTATAGCTACCACCAGAGAGCATCCTTGTATACTTTTTCTGTGGAAGCAGCACTGTACTGGGAGTTAACCTAGCAGCCTGTCTTTCTTTTTTTAAGTGCTTCTCACTCAGTCAAAGATATAATAATTGAAACTTGTCTATCAATCATGTTAGCAGACAAAACAACATTGTTTCTTTTCTCTTTTTCTCCAAAGTACTATAGCTTGATCAGCTTAATGATGTGAACAAAGATGCTAAGTCAAAAATCTCACTTCAATGTTTTCAGGTATAAAAGCACATCCTCTTTGGGGAGGGAAGGTGCAAAATTCATTGTTTAGAAGCATTCTAGGGGAATGCTCAAAAGGCAAAGAGAATACTGAGAGCACAAAATATCTTCTAGAATGATTAAAAAAAAAAACCCGCTAAGAAATTTTTCATATTGTCTGCACATCTGTATCATAGAATCCTAGACTGGTTTGAATTGGAAGGGACCTTTAAAGGTCATCTAGTCCAACCCCCTGCAGTCAGCAGGGACATCTTCAGCTAGATTAGATTGCTCACAGCCCCAACAACCTGACCTGAAATGTTTCCAGGGATGGAATATCTACCAGTTCTCTGGGCAACCTATCCCAGTGTTTCATCACGCTCAGTGTAAAAAATTTCCTCCTTGGATCTCATCTGTATATATGTCATATCTGTAGCTCTCTCACCCAAAGCAACTGATGTTATGTCCAGTGAAAGAGGAATTTAGCTCTGACTCTTCTTTGTGACTTCTTGGAGTATANTTTAGTATTAACATGAGGAAGAACTTGTTTGCAGTTCAGGTGCCAGAGCACTGGCCCAGGCTGCCCAGGAGCCTGTGGAGTCTCCTTGTCTGGAGCCATTGCAGAGCTGCCTGGACACATTGCTGTGTGAGCTGGTCTAGGTGCTCCTGCTCTGGCAGGGGGGTTGCACTAGATGATCTTTCTAGGGCCCTTCCAACCCCTAACATTCTGTGATTCTGTGAAAAGCATGCCAAAGCTGGGTTTGCACTTTGTAAGTCCCTGTGGATGCAGGAGGGCAGGGATGTGCTGTGGCTCTGAAGTGCTGCCTAAATCATTTTCATTTTCCTAAGCATGTTTTCCCTGTTGCCATGCAGGTGCTCCCCAGGATCCAGGCTTCCCAGGGGTGCCCCAGTCACCTCAGAGCTCCTCCTAAGTTTTCTAGGTGCACTTCGCAGTTCTCCTAAATACATTTTTCTCCAGAAATCCTTGACAGGGCCATGGCAGGTGTCTGTGTAGGTGGGTGACACCCAGGGCAGCCAGCCCTAGAGGGCTGGGCCAGGGGTGACTTGTGGGCTGCTCTGATGGGCCTTGAGCATCTTTGCTCTGCAGTGAGTAGTTTCCCACGTTGCTTTCTTTACATCCAGGGATTTGCTTTTGAGAGTTTTTTAGTTTCTTTAGATTTGTTGGCTGCAGGTCTGAAGTGTGGCAAGTCATCCAGGCTAATGAGTCCCTGTTGTCCTCAGAGGGTCATGCAGAGAAGGGTTCATAGAATCATAGACTCACAGAATACTTGTTCACCAGAGCTTTCTGCTTTTTCAAGCCAGGCTCTGCACTGCTTCTTGGTTTTCTTGTTTTTGCAGCAGTGTTGCATTGCATTTTTATTTCTTTCCATACATTTATGCAATCTGATTTAGCAGAGGATGCTGGAACAGGTCTAAGGTCACCTCATGGCAGAGCAGAAGACGAATCTCTCAATGCAAATTGTTTCCCTTTCTCAGTCAGCTGAGGAAAAGGGAAATAAATAAGCTGTGAGAGGCACCAGCACTTCTGTAAGTGCTTGAGCAACAGGGGGACCAGCATGCTGTGAGTCACAGCAACCCTGCCACCAGCACTCCCATTTGCAAACATTAACCAGTGGTTTTAGGGAGGTTTAAAATTAGTGGTCTGTTAGTTACTGTGTGTTTCCCTCTCTGTGCAGTCTGCTGAGAATATCACAGCCATTAGAGCTCATAGATGCTGTCCCCAAGATGTCTTAAGCTTTTAGCTTGAGATGATTACAATTCAATGAATTACAATGCAGTCATTAATTAAAATGTGGGCATTGCATCCTTGGTATCTCATGGCTGTGATGCTTCTCACTTCCTCCAGGTGTTGTTCAAGTTCATCTGGGATTTTATTGAATCCTTACTGGGATGGGAGGGGGGTCTTTGTGCTGCCCTTTCTCTGGTGTGGTTCAAGATATGAAAATGCTTCAGTTAGGGTGAAAGCAGGGTTGTCCTTCAGCTGAGATCTTTGAACTGTGAAGACACCGGTCCACCACAGACCAAGCATGTTTCCAGAACTTTTCATCATGCTTGGGTGTGGTTAGATGAGCCAAAAGATTCAACCTGTGGTTGCTATATTTTAGTTTTCTTTTTCCTCCTTACAGCAGTCCAGAGGATTTTTCTGAGTTAATTCCAATTCTGTTGCAAGAAAACTCATAAAGCTGTTATTGCTCAGTCCCTCTTGGTCTCCTTGTTAATATAATAGAAGGATAAACAAAGGTCACAGAAACTGCCTGCACTGGAGAGGTGGAACAAGAAGGTATTTCTGAACCCTGCAGGTTTTTCAAAGCTTATTTGTTCAGAGACAGGGGAAAGCAACCTGTAAAACTTCATCCTGGTAAAGACTGCTGCAGATTTAAGGCTATTGAAAAGAGTCATCTCTCCAGAGGTAGGTTGGCATGTGGGTTCACAATCTCCAATATGACTTGTGATTCATCCCACTGTACTGGAGATGAGGGGGGAGAGTCTATATTAGGACAAATGCTGAGTGATGAGGGACAGCTCAACTTAAAGAACATGGAGAAGGAGGTCATATGAGATTAAATGCTTCAGTATTGCCAAGCACAAACTCAGTTACTGAAAGAGATGAATTTTTGAATGATTTTTTGTTTCAATATTCATTTGCCAGCAGACAGGCATCTCTGAACTTGTTTTAGGCTCAGCACTGCACCCTAGCAGCCAGAGAACACTGCTACTTCTGCACCTTTGATGCCTTCTAAAGCACCACACAACCATGTCTGGAAAATAATTGGTCCTGCCCAAGAGATATCTTATGCCAAGTGCATGGTAATTCTCAGGAAAAAAAAAAGTGAACAGTTACAAGGCTCCTTAAAGACAGATTGTGATGTAAATGTAAACCCTTGTGATTCAAGCTGTGCAAATCCTCTAATTATTGGAGGCGTAGGAAGAGATTTCTCTGATTTTCACTTTCTGCTGTAACTTTAATCTAGAAAGCTGCTGCCTTGCATGGGAACACTGCTTAAGGGCTGAGACACAGGGTGTGGAAAACAATCAGCTTGATCATTTGGACATTTACAGGGATGCAGGACTGTGTACTTAGCATCAGCAAATATAGCTCTGTATTAATCTTTGCCTTCTGTCCAACCCCACAGTCTGAAGGCATTCCCCCCTCTTTCCCCCCCACTTTGACTCTCATGAAAGATAGAAGTCCAGAAGACAAGCCACCCTTTTTTGATGCTCTGTCTTCTGAGGAACACCTTGGCATGCCACAGCTTAGACAAGTAGTGTCAATTAGCTGGGACTTGTGTCACCTATGGGAATGGCCAGGTGAAATCACAGTATGTCAGGGGTTGGAAGGGAACTAGAAAGATCATCTAGTGCAACCCCCCTGCCAGAGCAGGAGCACCTAGACCAGCTCACACAGCAATGTGTCCAGGCAGCTCTGCAATGGCTCCAGACAAGGAGACTCCACAGGCTCCTGGGCAGCCTAGGCCAGTGCTCTGGCACCTGCACTGCAAACAAGTTCCTCCTCGTGTTAATACTAAACCTCCTGTGCTCCAACTTGCTCCCATTCCCTCTTGTCCTAACAAAAAGGAAATACTGCTAGGGAAGAATCTAGGGTTATATCATCTGGGAAAAGCAATATAGTTACTTTTATTTTTTTTGTGGTGATGTAAAGCATCTCCCTTGCTTTTGTCCTGAGGTTGCCCCTGAGATTTGGGCAGCTTCCCACCATCCAAAGATACCACTGCTGGGACTTTTCCACTGAACAAGAGGGATTACAGGCTGCTTTCAACACGCTCAGGCAGAGCAGAGAGTTAAGCCTCAAACTTTCATCTGTTCATAATGAAACATCTTCACTGCCTGGATTTGGCTAATTTAATGATTACTGTCAGGAGAGAATGGTTTCTCTGAGTCCTCCAGCTGTTCCAGCATAGAAAGCCTCTTGCTTCCCTGTAAGGGTTTGCAATCATTTCCTCTGTGTTTTTCATCTAATTTTGTTGCCATAATTCAGCATGTCCACTCTGGCCAGCTGTTCTTCAGGCCTCCTGGCCTGCACTGCTTATACAAGGCTGCTGGTGATGATGTTGAATCAATCTTTCCAACGATTTTGCATCTGTCCTCAGCTCCTGGAGATGTTCCAGCTGTTCTCAACATACAGCTGATAATTTAGCAACACTCCTCCCACAGTGATTCAGTAGCCTATGAAACCTTCTAACTGTGCTCCAGTTTCTCACTTCCCAGTCTGATGATAGTCACTGAAAATATTGTACAAGTGACACTTCCAATAAATTAGCAGTAATTTCACCCCTGATAGCACTTTAGAGATGAGATGGGGGTTGCTTGGCATCTCCTTGTGGGTCTGGATCTCTCTAAGCTCAGATGCAGCAGTATCTGAAGGTCATCTTCAGTGAAAGCTGTTGAACTTCTAGTGGCAAGGAAAACTCTGCAGTGTGGATAAGAGACCCTGAAATGGTCCTTAAGATGTCCTTGGGGTTGTTTAGCCTGGAGAAGAGAAGGGTTCAGGGAGACCTTAGGCCTTTCAGCACTTAAAGGAGTCTGGAAGAAAGATGGGGACAGACTTTTTTAGCAAGGCCTGTTGTGACAGGACAAGGGCTGATGGTTTTAAACTAAAGAAGGGAGACTTAGACTAGATTGAAGGAAGATGTTTTTACACTGAGTGTGGTGAGACACTGGCCCAGGTTGTCCAGAGAGGTGGTAGATGCCACATCCCTGGAAACATTCCAGGTCATGTTGTCTGGGCCTCTGAGCAACCTGATCTAGTTGCAAATGTCCCTGCTGTGACTGCATGGGGTTGGACTAGATGACCTTTAAAGACCCCTTTGAATCCAAACTAGTCTATGATTCAGGAAGACAGGATAGATGGAGTCCTTGGCTCCCTTTTGCTCACCAGTGGCTCCTCTCCTGAGGCCACTTTGTGCAAGCAGAGAGAGTTCAAGTGCTCTGTTCAAAATCCTCCTGACTGTAAATATTGTCTCCTTTCTCTTTCCTGTTTATCAAACCCCAGGGGTATTCCTTGATGTCCTGGGCTGGTTTCATTCCAGTGCTTCACCCCATGCTGTGCCATGTGCTTGCAGTCTCCCATTGTGCATATCCACCTTTTGCTGCTTTTCTAGTCTTGGGCTCTGCTTTGCAGGTGCTCTTGGCAGACATCACAGTGAGGAAGCTCCAGCTTTGCTCTCTCTAAATCTCCAGGTAGAAACAGAGATGAAGATGTAGTAGCTTCTGCTTTTCTGTGCCTTGATATTCTTTCCCCCTCCAGTTGACAGGAAAAGGCTGGCAATAGCTTTCTGGATGCTGTACTGTCCCTTAAATCCTCCCAGAGATGCTGAGGCACTGGTCCACGCTGTAATCACTGAAGGATTACAACCAGTGTCATTCCACATTAGTGGGATTATTAAGTAAAATTGGCTTACAGGAGGCAGCCTGCTGGCAGCTTACCCCAGCTGAACAATAGCTGCAGGTCCCTCCTGTGTGGCTGCCCCAGCACTGCCTTCCTGCCAGCCTTCCCATTGATTTTAAATGTTGCTATTGACTTCTAAAGCACTCAGGGGCTTGGGGTTTTCCTACATTGTTGATTTATTGCTTTCCTGGGAGCTGGGACAAGCTTGAAGATCTTCATTCCTCAGCCTGCTGTCAGTATCAGGGTTCTGCCAATGGATTTCAGCAGTGAAATGCTTTGGGTCTGGCACTGGTGGTGTTGAGTCAAAATTTGAAGCCTCTTTGGTTGTGACTACCTGGTTCTGCTCATTACAGAGCAGACAGAGGTGGCTGCTGCCATGAGGTTTGATTCCCTGCTGCAGCTGACACTGGGGTCATACACACTGAGGGGCTGATTGTGGGAAGATGCTGCCCAGCATCCTCCACATTTTGGAGAAATCTTTAGAAACTCTTTTGGCCCTTCCATTGGCCCTGGCTGCCCAGCATGACCAGTGTGCTGAGTAGCCTGCAGAGAGAGCCTTTTCTGAGCTCATTACTTCCATTTTTTCAGATCTTGTGGAGGGAGAGGAAAAGCACCAGGCTTTTCCAGCCCTCCAGTCAGGGATGAAAGAAGTCTTTGAAAGCTTCAATCAGAGGGTGATGTTGCCAGGGGAGGGCTGATTGGGGATGTGTGAGGTTCAGTACTGCCAGAGAGTGCTGTGCTGTGCTGGGTACCCAAGAAAGCAGGTAAAAATGCTGCTGCTCCAGCTCAGACTTATTGTTCTCCCTTTACATCACTGGGATGTACAACTTCTTTTTTCTTATTAATGGCAAAGTAATTGGTTACAGCACAGGGTCTGTGTCCATTAGTGCATCACTCAAAGATGCTTGCACTTTTCTCATACAAGAAGTGTAGTTGTTCCTTGTTTGAGTGCCTGCATTGTCTAATATACTTCATCTCCCCATCTGAATTTTAAAAAGAAAACTAATGAAGAAGATTATTGCACCATGACAATAACAATGCTAATTGATCACCAGCACTGAAACATCTTGGAGGTGTTTCTGCAAGTTGCCTTGATGAATTCTTAATCAAGTGCATGAAGGCTTTCTATTTTAACAGAGTTTCTGCCTCAGGTAATGTCTCCCTTGACTTGT
This sequence comes from Bucco capensis, assembly GCA_013396975.1. Lineage (NCBI taxonomy): Eukaryota > Metazoa > Chordata > Aves > Piciformes > Bucconidae > Bucco > Bucco capensis. The sequence goes on along the minus strand of VWZO01020232.1, from coordinate 518,069 downwards.
CCAAGCCTTACACTTTGATCTTCAATATTAGTACTAACACTGTTAGAATTAAGTATAGCCTATTTTTATTCTGACTTGCTACTACCACAGCAATAACCTTTTGCTCCTGCCTCCACTCCAAGGCTCAATCCGGATCTGACCTGTGGNGTGTTGAGGGCTCCAGAGCTGGACCCAGTATTGCAGAGGAGGTGTGAGCAGAGCAGAGTGCAGTGGCAGAATCACCTTTCTGCATCTGCTGGTCATGTTTCTGTTGATGCAGCCCAAGAAGGTTCATCTCCTGCAGTAGCCAGGCTGGGGGGCTTGGAAGAGCACAGAGAAAGTTTAGTCACTGCTAAACACACACAGAGATGCCAGAGCAAAGCTAGTGACCTGCTGGAAGCTGGGTAGGAAATGTATGAGAGCTGTAACTCTTCATTAATGAAAATCGCAGAACAGAGTTAAAATTAATACAAGTCAAAAGAGGATTGGGATGACTCAGGTCTTGCTGAAGGAATTTAATTTAAACCCATAACTTTGATAGGCACTGGGTTGTTTTGCTCTGTGTTTGTGTAAGCAGCCAGTGTGAGGATTATGGCAAGCACAGGACTCTGCCTGGCATTCTTCCAGAGGGGATGCGTGAGATTAAAGCTGCATGAGTCTCCTCTGTTGTGCTGGGGAGCTCTACTAAGCTGCCTGACACCACTGGATCCTCCTGGATACAGAGAGCAGCTTTCCATCATCTGCAAAAAATTAGAGGTTATAAGAACAGCGTCAGAAAAACTATCAGTGTAAGTGAATTATGGCACTGAGGTGTTTGTTGTGGAGCTTGTGCCTGGAGCAGTGTGCAGCTCAGGTACTGCAGAGCAACTTCTGCTGCATATCTGTATCTGAGAGGTGACCAGCACATGCCACTCAGAACCCTGAGATACCCAGAAGTCTCTGACAGATGTTTCATACCCTGCTCTGCTGTGAGAAGTATGGGCAGCTGGCAGAAATTGAGTGTTGAACACAAACAGAGCCCCAGCCCTCATTAAAACCTGTCCTCCTGACAACTTCTAGATGTGCTCTCAGCTTCATCAGCTCCCAGCAGTGCAACCACATCACTCGGGGCCAAATGCACCCGTGTACAGGCAAGGCATTGTGGGGATGGTGGAGCATCGTGTGGATCTGAGGCTGGACTGGAGGCTGTGGTCCCTAATGGAGGCAGAGATTGCAGAGGAGACAGAAGTGTACATCAGACTCCCAGCCTTTTGGGCTAGCACTCTCCAGAGAAGCTTTCTGAGTGAGAGTATGTCCATTAGGTTCTGTTTCTGCTGTAGTTAAGAGAAACATGAAGGTGTCCAAACATATAGGCTGAAATGATGGATGTATCAGGCTAATCTCTTATTGCAGCATTAGACTAACAAAAGAGTAGTTGCTGCATTCCAAGGGGCAAGAGCATTGCAAGACTTCCTTCATGTCTTAACAATTCTCATCAGTCCCTTGAGAAAGTCCTAGGAAAGTCCCAAATTTCATCACAGAGAGACAATTGTGATGCTTTCCTCTTTCCCCTGTCTAAATCCCTCTTTCCCTTCCCACTTCTGCCTAGCCCTGGGGTGTTGTTTTTGGAGGGAGCCCTTTCACTGCTCCACTTCATGCCAACATTTGGTGTCTCTTGTGGACCTGAGGAGTGCTGCTAATGCTTGCCTGGGTACTCTTGGAGGACAGGAGGTTCATCCCTTGCCATGCTAAGCACATGGTGGTGCTCCCCAAACCCTATAGTAGATGTAGATAGCTACAGCAAAACTGCATCTTGCTTGCTTTTGGTGTTACAAATGATACACAAAGGGTGAAATAAATAAATGAATAAATCATTGGCATTGTAACACTGCAGACAACATGAAACATGATATAAATACTAAAGGCTGGATCTATGCTTCCCAGCAGTGTTTGATGTGGGCCACAGAAATACTACCCCAAGGGACTTCTGGTCCCTGAGGACCTGATTTACGCCAGTGCTGGAGATCAAAAGCCAGGATGTGGTGTTGCACAGCTATAATAAAGGCTGTCCAAACTTTGTTCAGCTCCAGGTCTGCTGAGACTCTGCTAAAATTCAGCCATTGGCAGACCAGGAATTAAATTATTTGTGTTGGCTGGCTTAGGGAGGGCATTCACTGTTTTCTTCACATGCTAGTACTAGTGTAGCCATGTATGGAGGAAAAGAAGAGGCTTTATAAAGCTTTATGAATTGACTGGACACCAGAACCTGAGCCTTGCTAGATGTAGTGTTTATCCTCACTGAACTAATCTTCCAGTTGTGGAAATAAGCAGGGCTGGATTCCCATCACACAGCTCTGGATTGCTATGACCACTGAAGAGAGCTCTGGATATTCCAACCTGTGAAGAATCATTTAAAAGAGCCCTGAAGTACCAGATGTATTGTTAATAGGTTTCTTTATTTACCTTTTAATGTTTGCTTATGCCAGCCACTAAGCACAGTGCAGACTGGCCCTTACCAGGGTGAAGTGGTTCTACCTGGACAGGAATATCTGTTATTTGCTTGTTAACCAGAGAAGGGGCAGCTCTAAGGAGACCAAGTTGTGGATGTCTCTTCTAGCATGAGGCCAGCCTGCAGATCTCTAGCACAATGTGCTTCCTGAGGGCCTCTCCTCACTGGATCTCACAACTTGAGACAATGTTGTGAGATTTTTTTTCCACTTGAAAATTTCTATCCCTGCATATTCTGGGGTTTACCCTCAAGGAAACAACATCTAAACTGTAGATCACTACAGATTAGTCTATGACTTCTACAAATAGGAATTTAAATGGTCTATTATCTCAAAGCACTGTTAATGTTATTATTCCCACTCGTTAGATGCATGCTCCATACTGAAAATGCTCCAAATTCATTAGCTTCCATTTTATGTTGCATAAATTTGTAGTCTGCCCTTTCTAAGGAGAAGATGAAATCTGCCTGTAAAATTTACTGAATAATTGTTCCAGTGTAGCTTAATCAGTAACTTGCAAAGAATTTTGCAAGCCTCTGAGATGACTTGAAATGCTTGAGTCATTTTATTATAAGATTTGGGGTTAATATTCCATAATAATAATACATATAAGCATTTATTAAACTCTAGGCAGCACTTAGAAAAAAATGTGGTTTATCATATCTGTAACAGCCTCAAGGAAGAGAAACTTGTAAATGACTCAGACTCTGCTCTCTCTTCGTGCTGAGTTGCAACTGAAGTTCTGGGGGAGGCTGAGCTCCCTGGAAGGAGGACAGGCTTCATTTCATGGTCTGCTCCCTCACTCTCTAGTTTTCTTCTGAGGACAAGTAGATGACAACCTTTAAGTCAGGGTGCTCTGCTTGGGATGTGGAGAAGGGGTCTACTGGTTGGAAGGCAATTGCTTCAAAAATGCAATTTCCTATAAAAATATTCAAGATGGGTACTAAACCTTCAGGCACCAAGAAATACTCTTTGCTAAAGGAAAGCTTAACCATCATTTGATATGTGTTTAGGAGGGATGATCATCTGAGTAGGCTGGTTCTTGATTGCTCTGCTAGGTAACCACAGCCCATAAGGCTGATTCAGTACAGATCTCTGCTCTTTCCTCTACTTGTGGGGTCACATACAGTGGCTAGGGTACAAGTAAATTTGGGGGTTTATGTTCATTAAGACTCAAGGGTCCCTGTTTTACAGACCACTGCTAGAAACTCCTTATTAATAGTCAGGAGTTTACCTGCCACTATAAAAAAGCAGAACAGTTGTCCCTGTAGGGAGATTTAGACTGAGTATTCTTAACTTCAGGAGACCAAACATTTTCCAGATCTAAGTGAGAGAAATAGCAGCAAAAATATAATGATGCACCCATTTGTGTCAGCAGAGATTCTAAAGCAGGCACTGGGATGCACCCTTGCCTGAGGAGAGAGGCAGAAGGGAGCAAGTGATGTGAGTTAAACAAGGGAAGGAAACTTCTGGCTTGAAAGGGGAAACAGAGGAAGCAGATTTCAAACTGGTGGAAAAATATGGCAGTGTGCAGAACCATTGGAGAGACCCAGCATCAGCAAATGTGTGCAAGGGTGATTAATCCATGGGCTGCTCTCCAATGCCTGCAGGCACCTTCTCTGGAGGTGCAACATGAGGCTGGCTGGCCAGGGACAGGCGTTTCCATAAAGACATCACAAGGTTTGCAATAGTGATGACTGAAAATGCATTCAGAGAGCCAAATTCATCTCTGTGTGTAAAGGCTGTGTATAACTCATCAAATTAGAATTTGTGAGACGCATCAACCTAGCTCTGGCTCTCTCCATGGGACTACATTTCCTTTAAACTGCTCTCACGTGGTGTGCAAACTGGAAGCAGGCGTGTTAGTGATGCTCACAGCAGGGCCTGCAGTGGAGAGCAGCAGGGAGGATGACTCAGAATAACAAACCTTGTCATCCCAGGAGAGCAGCAGTGAGCAGCAAGCCAGCAAAAGGGAAAGAGCTGTGGCAACAGCTCTCAGATAGTGATGGGGGAGTGACTGGGGCTGGCAGAGGGGGGTCTGTGTGCCTCACAGCTGGGCTGGTGTCAAGGTAAGGGGATCTCCTGGATATTTCTGCTGGCCATGAGCAAACAGTGCACGCTGGCAGCCCAGAAGCACAATGGCATCCTGGGCTGCAGCAAGAGAAGCGTGGCCAGCAGAGCCAGAGAGGTGATTCTGCCACTGCACTCTGCTCTGCTCACACCTCCTCTGCAATACTGGGGCCAGTTCTGGAGCCCTCAACACAGAAAGGACATGGAGCTGATGGAGCAAGTCCAGAGGAGGCCATAAGAATGATCAGGGGGTGGAACACCTCTCCTATAAAGACAGGCTGAGGGAGCTGGGATTGTTCAGCCTGGAGAAGATAAAACTTCGGGGGGACCTACTAGTGACTTTCCAGTACCTAAAGGGAACTTATAAGAAGGCTGGAGAGGGCCTGTTTGCAAAGGCCTGGAGTGAAAGGACAAGGGGCAATGGTTTTAAATTGGAGAAGAGTAGATTTAAACTGGACATTAGAAAGAAGTTCCTCCCCACGAGGGTGGTGGAACACTGGCCCAGGTTGCCCAGGGAGGTGGTTGAGTTCCCATCCCTGGAGGCATTGCAGGTGAGGCTTGCCAGGGCTCTGGGCAAGCTGCTCTAGTTGGGGATGTCCCTGGCCACTGCAGGGGGGTTGGACTAGATGAGCTCCAGAGGTCCCTTCCAACCCAAACCATTCTAGGATTCCCACTGCTGTGCTACCAGAGACTCTTTTCTCCTGTAAGTGAGATAAGACAGCATTGTTTGGAAGAAAGTCTTTTATCCTTTGTTAATTATCCTCTGAGGATTGTGCAGCACATTCAAGAGTCTGAGGGTTCTTCTGGGTCCCAGAGTGGGAAGGGTTGATGGCAGAGCATGGCATGGCACCACTGCACATGCTTCAACTTGTTTTATTTGTGCTGTTCACAGCCTTTCCAGCCCTGTATTTCCACCTACTTCTTCCTCTCTTTCCATCCAGCCTATCAGAAATGTTTCAGAGCATTTCCACTAAATGATGCAGGGGGCTGGGACCTCCTGAGCTGGCCAAAGCATTCTCCTGAGATTTAGGAGAGGCCAGGGCAGAAATTCAGCTGTGAAGGTGAACTCAGAAACAACTGCCTTGAACTTTGTTTATGCAATTAGCACTGGTATCATGAAGGAAATGTAGATGCCTCTGAAGATGATACCAGCTATCTCTTTTTAGTACAGCTGGGTCAAGATCTCCCTTTTAATGTCTATGAACAAGCCAAGTGAGCAAATCTGGTTTTGTTTGAAGGTGAACCTGTGTTGCATGAAGGACTTACCTCTGCTTCTGCCCATTCAGCATCACCCAAGACAAAAATCCTCCTGCAGCCATCCAAATCAATCTAATTGTAAGCAACATAAACTGGTGCTTTAAATAAATCTCATTTGCATATTAAGAAAAACTTCTCAGCATCCTGAATATGGAAATTACCAGCAGAAAATTATTTATTGCCTCAGTATCAAAATATCAGAGGTTGGCTGGTGCCTTTGGGAAAATCAATTGTGATACTGCAATATTTCTCACTTCCCCATATATAATGTGATCTGCCAAATTTAATCCAGTTTTGCATTTGATGGTCCCCAGTAGGATGAAAAGGTGAAGCTAATGTCATATAAACAATGCCAAGCATCATCCCCCATGAAATTTTATGTGACACTTGAAAGGTGCCGAATTATCCCAAAATAGCCTGGAGACTTCACAGTTCATGCAACCTGGCAGTTTACAACAATGCAAATATTTTGCTGCTCATTCTGCTCCTGCTCTCTCTTTTTAATTGTAAATTCAGTGCCAGTAGGTGAGGGAATGGAGAGGTTTCATGCCGTGCCACATGCTATGCTCAGTAACGGGAATGCTGTGGACTGAGAACGTGGAGGCACCAGCAAGCATTTGTTGAGGCCAAATCCTTCCCACTTCACTCACTGATGATCAACCAAAAAGTCTCATCTGCTGCCATTATAGGATAATTTTCCCTAAATGTGACCAAAATGAGAGATTTGTCCAAGAACACATCACAAGCCAAATTGCAAGGTATTTTACCATTCCTGCTGTTTTCCTCTTCCCCTGCCTTCCCAACTCCTGAGCCACTCTCTATTATGTGGGCACATCATCACTAAGGGAACTCCTTGTTTTTCTTGTCATTATCTGCAAAAGGAGGCTGATGTATATGTAGGATGTTAAAAAGGTGTACATTTATTGAAAATTGCCTGAGTGAGCTGAACTACTGCTGAGAGTACTTGAGTACAGCCTACAAAGTTCTGCTAGCTCCTAGTTCAAGAAGAGGGCTTGATGTATTTCTCTGTTTCCTCCATGTATTGCTACATGCTGCCTGGCTTTGACATCTGGGATCTGGCTATTTTATTGGGGGAAAACACCTTTGTGGTTATATCTGTGCTGTGGTTGCCCAGTCCTGGATGGAACCCTCCTTGGATCTTTGTTCGCGAAGCCTAGCCATGATGATGATGATGGTTGCCCAGTTCATTTGGTGATATTGGCAGGGTGCAATGGAGAGATGCTTCTTGCAGAGCAGTTGCCTCTGCTGGATTTTTTTCATTGCTTAACCAGATCTTCACCAGAGATCAGTGTTGTCTATCAGTCCAAATTTGCTAGGTGCTGCATCTCTGCAGCACTGAGGGCATGGAGTAGACTGAAGAGCTTTCCATTTGCTTATAATGAGGCTAATTACCAAATGAACACTCTGTTGGTCTCCATGGGACCTGAGAACAGGACTAGGACTCTGCACAACATGTACAAAGATCTCATTATGGCTGGAGTAAATTGGAGTAGGCACTGCATTAACATGGGACAATTTTTTTAGCTGATACATGATGCTTATAAACACACTCAGTATGTTTTTATAACAAAGGATGGTAGATTTTCTTAAGGGCTTTGGAGGAAGCTTTTCATTGAGCTGTTTTGCAATTAGGGTAGGAGTAAGGGGTGCATTGCTTTGGGTGTAAAACAAGTGTAAAGGTAAATCTTTTTTTACAAACGTGAGTAATGTCTGGAATGAATAATGAGGTTAGCACAACCAGCCATAAAAAGGGGGGCTGAAACTGATGAGCTTCTAAACCTGTGATGCACTAGATGCCAGCTCTTCATTGCCAGATTGCTGGCATTTAACTTGGAAGTTGCCAACAAGCTGATGGAAGTGTTCCTTGTGAGTTCCTTGTCCTAGAAAATATTATGAGTTTGTCTTGAAAGCAGTCCTGTACTTCTAGTTCCTTTGCAAACTGTTCAGTGACAATATTCCTACGTTTCTGCTTTCTTTGCTTAGTTTCATAATTAAGAAGCATTTCTTTTTCTTCTAGCCCTTCACAGCTTGCAAAGGGATGGAGGGGCATCATGGCCAGACTCTATGAGGACTGGCAGCAGGGCTAGAAAAGCAGGAATCCTTCAACTGCAGCACAAACCTCATTTGCTTGCAGAGGGGGGTGAAGGTTATTTGGAACTGGGATGGCTAGCAGAAATAGCTAGATCCTTAATAGGTAGATCCTCAATCCAGGGGCAACCTCTCCCTTGGGCCCCCAGGACTGAAGGTGCAGGGCTGAGAATGAGGGGCATGGAATGCTTTAATTTCCATCAAAACCAGATATGTCTTTGTTATTTAAAACCATTCTCCATCCCTCTGCTGATTGTTCTGCTTTTGTTCTCAGGATATGACTCTTACCTTGGACTTAAAGATCTAGTGAAAGGGAGGGATTGCTAATTATAAACTCATTACCCACCTTTTCTTGTGTGGCAGCACCAGGAGACCCCTCTGGCAATGCTTTTAGAAGAGGTTTGGTTTGGCTTTTCTCCTCCCTGGGGAGGCAGTGGCCTGTCTGCTGCCCAGGGTGTTGATGCTTGGTCCCTGTGCCTCATCCGACACACGAAGGGACATGGGCAAAACCATGGATGCTGTTGGGCCCCGAGGGTTCAGCTAGTCAGGATTCATGCAGCAGTGAACGTGGGCAGAGTCAGGCCTCTGCCTATACAATCGTTAAGCAATTTTCATTCATCATTTTTGGCTGGCTCCAGAGCCCTGTTAAATAGCTTTTCCATTAGCTTTAATGGGCATGAGGTTCAACCTAGTGCTTGAAGTGGTGCTGCAGGGAGGGAGATGGTGTCCTGGCTGCAGCTGTTGTCTCTCACTGCTGCTGCTCTGCATCTGTTCAGCCACGTGTGGTGGCTGTCAGGGACAATATTCTGGCACCTTGGCCATGTGGGACATAGTCTCTACACCAGCCTGTGCCCCTCTTGCCAGCCCACTGCAAACAAACCTCTTGTAAGGGACAGAAATGAGCCATGCCTTGTCCTTGTGCAGCACTGGGAAATCCTGAAGGCACTCGGAGGCTCCATGTCCTCAGGGAGGTGGCCAGAGGCACTGCTGAGCTGAAGCCTGCTCCCAGCTTTGCCCAAATGCTGTGTCATGAAGAGGATTAGCCAGAGCTGATCCAGCCCAGAGGTGTCACCACAGGGTGGGTTCAGAGCAGCCAGTGAAATCTGGGGAGTGGGCTGGGGCCAGGAGGAGAGGCTTTGCAGAGCTATTGGCTGATGAAAGCAGCTGTAACCACCAAAGATGGAGTATTTTCATAGAATCCTAGAATGGTTTGGGTTGGAAGGGACCTCTGGAGCTCATCTAGTCCAACCCCCCTGCAGTGGCCAGGGACATCCCCAACTAGAGCAGCTTGCCCAGAGCCCTGGCAAGCCTCACCTGCAATGCCTCCAGGGATGGGAACTCAACCACCTCCCTGGGCAACCTGGTCCAGTGTTCCACCACCCTCGTGGGGAGGAACTTCTTTCTAATGTCCAGTTTAAATCTATTCTTCTCCAATTTAAAACCATTGTCCCTTTTCTCCCATTTTAATTCTGAAAATGAGACAGAAAATCCTAAGGGCAAAGTTAGCATTAGCCAGTTGTGAGACATCTTCAGCTCGCCGAGCCAAAGATCTGTTCAAATACCAACATCTTGTATTTTCAATGTGAAATGGGAATAGCTGTGCTATATAAAATACAGAAAGAGAAAGGTGTATTACCGTTTTAACTCAACCTTTCCAAACAAATTTGTATTCACACTGTAGCTTAACAGAGGGATGAGGGAAGCAGACAGAAATTTATCTTCTCCAGAGAGTGATACATCAGTGCCTGGTTCACAGGAACATTTTTCAGACATCTCAAGAGCACCATGCACAAAAATATACATATCATGAATTTTCTGAGCAGACAAGGGCTAGCTAGAATGACGACAACAGTAGGGAGAGCATAGCCCAATAGCAGGAGCCTGGCAGGAGAAATCAAAATGATTCCACTGGAAATGAAGTAAAAACAGATAGAAAAAAATATTTTTTGTCCACTCATTAAACAAATGATTGGTATTTCCTTTGCTGCCTGTCCCCAATGTGCCTTTTGTGTAGAGTTCAGCTTCTAGGCACTCAACCTTTCTGAGGAACTCAGGGAAGGATCTTGCTCCCTCCCAGTTTTTGAAGAGCCCAACCTCTGCCTCTGAGCAAAATTTGAGCCAGTGGAAACTTCTGTAGGAAAGTATCACTGTCAGAAAGAGGCCAGCTGAGGTCTTTTAAAGAGTATTTTGCAAGAAAACACCACTTCTTGGTGGGACTCACACCACTCCAGCCTAATTCCCCTGACAAGCCAGCGGTGGCAGCAGGGCTCTTGTACCAATGGAGCAGTGACTCTTTTCTTTCCTTTCCTGTAGACATTAACAACTGCTTTCTGTCTTTTAAACAGATCCACACAACAGAAAACAAGTTGTCAGGAAAGATTGAATCAGTCTTTCTGGAAAGCATCCAAAGTCCATACTCAGCTTTTGCACCCAAAAGGGCAAAATCTTCCCCAAGATGGCTTTTGCTATCATCTGAAGTTGCAGGGACATGGTGCTGGGATGGGAGGAGATGGCATCCCTCTTGTGTGTCAGGCCATAGGTGGCCTCAACACACTTTGGTTGTGATCCTGTGATGTCTTTTGGGATGCTGTCTTCCAGATTTTAGTGGAAGTTTCTTCTTCTGCCAGTGGCATTGAGTCTACACTGGGATTCGGTAGACCCAAGACCAAACTTGCTTATTTGCCCCAGTGTCACCTCCAAGAATTTGTACTAAAGCAAAACTGATCAATATTGCAATTCTAGAGACTACTGAGACCTCTTGGGCAGACAATTGAGGCAGGCAGTGAAGTTGTGTCAGGACCAGAAAGACCAATGTACAGGAAGGGGAAGTACTTTGCAAACATGATGATTTTCACTTGGCCTGGAGGCTGATCCTACTGAAGAGGTCTGTGTCTGGACAGGCTGAGTTAAAACTGTTATCCAAGTTAAATATTTAACTCTTTGTTGTGGTTTTCCTCAGTGGATGTCAAATGTGTGCTACAGAACTTTTTGGTGTCATTGTCATGTTGTAGGTGAACCCAATGAAACCTTTCTTCTCGTGCTTTTAGGACCAGAAGGTCTGTGCAGGGAAGCCTGGCCTGATTGTGGGAAGGGCAGAGAGCAGGACTCCAACACAATCCCTGGGTCACAGCCTAAGTTTGTGACCCTTTGCCCCCCTCTGACACACAGATCCCATGCCATGGCTTTCCTTTTCAGCTCAAGTTCATTTCCTGACCCTTCTGCAAACATGAAACCAGAACTATAAGCATTAGTCTTATGACATCATGCTCAAGTCCCACTGGAACATTTGCTTTTTATCCTTGCTGTGCAATTTCTCTGCTTTTTGCTCTTCTGATAAGAGCCATGATGGATAGATAAGCATTTAAAATCAACCAACCAAGAGAGGCTGGCTTGCTGGCTTTGTTGTAACAAGCCTAGAGGGATCAAGCTTGGTGGCATGAGGTGCAAAGCAGCAAGTGGGAGCTTCTCCAAGAGCAGTTTGGATGTGAAGTGTGTGACAAGAGAGAGATCAGTGGGTTGCATGAACTGTTGGCAAGGTCAGATATGAGAAGAGGAAATGCAGTTTAATAAGCTGTGTCCCTCAAAGGAAAACAATCTGCAGAACCAGCTGAGTCTCCTGGATTGATCCTCGGGTGAGTGTTTGAGGCATAGGGAAAATCTCCAGACCCATGCAGGTGGTACAGAGAAAGCTTCCAATGCCTGAATAGCCAGCTCAGGGTATCTCCATATGGGGTTAACCTGTGAGGGAGAACAACCAGTGAAGCTGCTCCCAAAGCCACATTGTGCATGTTCACTGCTGCCAAAGAGGACTGGGGGGTATGGCAAACATGCTGGTTAGCTGGAAGCTGGCTTTCTCCCTGCAGAGGCTGCAAGCTGCCTCCTTTTAGCAGGGAGGGTTGGCCTGGTTCCTGGTTGCTGCCATCCCTCCTCTGAGAGCTTCTGGGCTGCTCTGACAAGGTCCTTCTGAAGAAGGATGGCCAAGTGCATCACTCCCCACATCCCAAATCAGTGCCTGATTGCCATCACGTGCTGTCTGCTTAGTGCTCATCAGGGAAGCCATGGCTCTAGGCTGTAGGAAAAAATGATTCTGTAGCAGTGATGAGTCTTTGGAAAGTGTGGTCTGAACCAGAAAGTCAAAGCTCAGTGCAGGGAAGAGAATTTTTAGTCTCTTTTGGATCTGTGTGGGCAGCCAGGAGCTCGTCTCAGCTCCTGATATGAGCCCTGGGAGTCAGGGGTTTGCCTTGGTGTGGGAGATGCTTCTTTCCCATGTGCCCCTCCACGATTTGGGCTGCACTGGCTGCCACAACATGAATGAAGGCACAGTCTGAGTTGGCTGGAGCACACAGGCTCCTGCAGGCTTATCTGATAAGCAGCAACTCAACAGGGATCCTGTGGTAACAAGGATGCTGTGATTTGCAGCTCCTGCTGCTGGGTGCAAGCGGATTTTTAATGCCTCAAGGACAGTGTTTGATTAGGGAGAGAATTCCAGAAATGGCAGATTGTACTCAACTGGTGATGTAATTAGTAACATAATTATAAATTGACTAATGCCAGAAGTATATTGTGGCTAAAAACAGCCTGTGTCATGGGATAACATTTGAATCCTGGCTCTGGATTGTGTGCTGGCTACTTGCTCAGTTCCACCAGCAGGTAAAAAACCCCAAATCCTGGTGGACCCTCCATAGGAAGGAAACCCTGACTGGGTGAATGGCTGGTGGTGTCATTCCTACAGCACTCCAGCAGCTTGGGCTGGCTTCTTCCTTTTCCTCCTTGAAATCCCAGCTGCATGGCACACTGTGCCATCATCCACCTTCCCCATTCCTCTCCTTTAGGTCACAGGCTCTCTGTGACCAGGGATTATTGCTGACTCTAGGTCTCTGTTGTACAGGGAGGTTTAAGTCTTAAAATCTGTGAATATTTGCATTTCTTTGTGGTACATTGCACCCACTGGTTGGTCTTCACCACTGCTGTAATGATGACCTTCCTGGAGATGCTTGGAGAAGAAAAGGAAGGAACTGGAAAGTGCACTTTGTAGTGTGACTTGGGCATTTTTCTACGCAGTGATTTTACAGCATGAGTTTTATGCTTGTGTGGGCATCCATGGAATGACTGAGTCTGGCCACATGCCTTCCCATTACAGGATTAAAAGCTGGGTTGAAAATTCTGGCATAAAGAATAATCTTATTCTCTAAGAAAAAAAACATTTTTGACCATATGAAGAGAGATTATGAGAGCAAAGATGGGACTTTCTTGCATAATTACTAAATGATCATTATCTCATAAGTGCAAGCTTCTAAATAGCTTAGTTGGTGTCTTTTTAAAGCAAACATTTGTCATAACTTACTTCAGAGTTTCCAGCACATGACTTGAGATTTCTGTAACTTCACATTCTTCCACCAGTCAGCTGAATAATTAAATAGCTAGGCTGGAGATTTTATTATCCTGAAAATCTGCAATGGAACATTAGTTGCAGAGAAAATGGACACATTTCTTCTCTGGATAGATTTGGACACAGTAGGGATCTCAATCTCTAGCGATTTCATTTATAGTTTTCCAAGAGTTGAATGATATTAAATTAAGTGAAATGAAACACTTTGAGCCTAAATATTTCACATCTCTGTACAAATGGCTTCTTCTATTATTGAAGTATATGAGTTGCAGGCTTGCCCCCTCCCTCCCCCCCCCATTTTCAGCACAGTGAGTGAGGCTTTAGCCCTGGGACACCTATTAAAGGTGATGAGTGTCAGCGTGCCTATGTACTTTTCCATCTGTGTGAGGTGAAATGCAGGCAAACAGCCTCTTCATTTCTTCACCTTCACAAAATGCCTTGCAGCTTATTTTCTCCTGGCCTATCTGGAACTCTGTGCTGTTGACACTACAGAATATTTTTTCTTTCAGAATTTATTTGTATTATGGGGCTTGGCACTGTGTCTCCAATAATCCAGTGAGTAACACACTGCAGGAGGAGCTGATCTTGCAGAATGGCTTTGACACACCACCACAGCCCTGGGCTTTGCAAGTGTACATGCACTGATGGCAGGGCAGGGAACAGATGCTATTAATTAGATAACTGATTTTTAAAGACAAGCTCATTCTGCCACACTGGGGCCTGTCTGTTGCAAGTCATCTTTCCTTAGCCCAAGCAATTTAGACCCTACTACAGCAAAGCACTTAAGTACATGCTGAAGTGGCATCTAATTCAATGCATGGGCTTTAGCTCTTGCCCAGTCAGGGTCAAAATGCTATAAAATCCTCTACTGCTGTGTGGATTGGACTCTTTGTGGCATGGTGCCCCCTCCAGAGTTATGTGGTATCTCTGGGTGATGGTCTTGCTGACCTGGAGCTGCCCAGGACAGAGAAGAGATGAAGGGCTTTCATTCAAGCTTTGGGTTTTGTTTTAAAAGTAGCCTCAAGTGAAGCTTATTAAAGGCTGAAATAAGGGAATGAATGGCTGGACTTTCAGGAGCACTCAGTACAGATCTTTCTCCCTGAGATAATGCCTGAGACCAGGAGGAGGTTTACAAAATTCTGTGGTTTGCAGGCTAGAGAAGTCTTTAATATTTGGCCTTGAAAGCCTGAACCCTGGCATTAGCATAGGTTTAGGGAGGCTGCAGCAAAGTAAATCCTGTTACTTCATGAGGCTGATTGAGCTTATCTTGATTTTAAATGGCATGGTGTGTGGTACTCTGTTCAGGCTTGATCTATAGCTTATTGAAGTCACTACAAAACTGCTATGGATGTCAGCAGGCTTTGGGTCAGCTATTCAATGTGATAACAGTGCCTCTTTAGCCCACTGACAGCATTCAGAACCTCTTTGTTGCAAAAACAACCCAACAGATTTCTGTGTCCTATGGTTTGGGCACTCCCATCCTGCTTCAAAAGGCACACAGGAGAAAAATTGTTGCTTCTTAGACAAAAACCACCAGCCTGTGGTTTCCTCCTGTGAATGGGAGTCACCAAGAGTTAATAACCTTTGGTTAGCACTTTTTTGAGAGACACATGGCACAGCCCCTTGAGCAAACTGACCTCAGACACATTGCCAGGGAAGGAGCTGAAGAAAGTCCTCTGAAACAGTACTTTGCACTGAAACAGTATTTACCCAACTCAGAAGATTATCAGGAAGGAGGAATCAGGGTGCAGGGAAAGAAAGCAGAGTGGGGACAGGGCAACCATGTCTGAGAGAGCCCAAAGGAAGTTTGGAGTAGCACTAGACCCCAAACTTGCAGTTGTCCTCCATGCCTTGCTTCCTATCACACTGCCAGCCTGCTTACAGCCCATCTGCCTTTCAGAGAGCACTAAACCCAGTGCTGTATTTCATTCCAGCACATTTAAGTGACTGAGAAGTCTCCAAAGACAGATAAACCATTTAATGTGTCTCACGGGACCTATTGGGAAGGTTTTTGCAGCCTCTGGTTGGGAAGCTGTAGCTGCTTGAGGGACTGGGGAAAGTGAGTGGGCCCCAGACTAGGGGTTTTGGCAGCCCAGGTTCCTGCCTTATCTCCACTCCCTGTGGTGTCACCACCAGCTGCTGCTTGGGAGCAAGGTGTGTGTGTCCAGCTTTGTCCCCATGCTTTTGCCATGGGACCTACTGATCCCCTGTGTTTTGCTGGAGATCATGATAAGTTGCATAGAGAATGTTGGCTGTGTGGATACTTTTAGGGTGATGGAATTATAGGGATGAACTGGGATAACGAATTGAATCAAAGGAGTGGTTTTCAGCTCCTATTCCCTTGCAAACAGTTCCTGCTTTATTTATAGCTGCACGTATGTGGTGTATCATTACGTGTTCACCTCTTCCTGAAACTCAGATCAAATCTTCCTGGCAGAGATGATTCCCAGTCCATATTTCCTTATTCATCAAAGGGTCATTGCATCATGTTTCATGTCTAAGTCATACCTAGAAATGCATGAAGCTGAGCTTTTTTTTTTTTTTGGAGCTGAATTAAGATCAAATGAGTAGGAGGTGCAGCAAGGAGTCTTTGATGTAGACAAAGCAGGAAAGCTCTCTGCAAGGCGAGGAGCTAGGAGGCATCTCTCCTTCCCAGCACAACTCAACTCCCTATTCTTACAGATTGCTTAAACAACTAACAGCTTCAAAAGATGCTTCCCTGAGTGCTTTTGTAGGCTTTGTGATCACTTCAGAGCTGTGCATTCAACTTGTAATGAGATCTTTGTGCTCTGTCTCCATAATGCTGCTAAAGGGGTTGTAATGATAATTAATAACATCCCAACCAGTCCTCTTTTACCATCACTGCTAAGGCTGGCCAGGGAGAAAATTGTATTTGGATTTTGGCCCACTTGCTTTAATCAGGCTTCTGAAGCACTTTTAACTTGTTTAAATACCTGTGAGCCTTCATCTGCAGTAATTGTTTCTATTAGTCATGAGGATGTATTGCAGGCAGCGATTGATCCTTAGAGCGAGTTGCGTGTCTGCGGAAATGGGTTGAGCTGTAAATACCCAGAACACAGTGGTCAGCAATGAAGGGCTGTGCAGGGCAGAAATGTTGCTACTAATAGGGCTTACTGTAATAATTCTGCTTGTTTTATGCAGAACTGGGGAAAGAAAATAAAAGGGAAGAGAAGAGAAGAGAAGCTCACAGTGGCAGCGATCACAAAATCACAGAGTGGTTTGGGGTGTAAGAGACCTTTAAAGGACATCTATTCCAACCCCCCTGCAGTGAGCAGGGAATTTGTAGTTAGAGCAGGTTGCTCAGAGCCCCTATGGTCCAACCTGACCTGGAAAAGTTCCAGATATGGGGCATCTACCACCTCTCTGGGCAAACAGGCCCAGTGTCTCACCACCCACAGTGTATAACGTTTCTTCCTTCCATCTAGTCTAAATCTTTCTTTGAGTTTAAAACTATCATCCCTTGTCCTATCATGGAGAGGAGCAGCTCAGGATTCACTTTGCTTTGCAGGATTTCAGGGCATATGGTGTTTCTCTGTCTCAGATGCCCAGAGCACTGTGCAATTATAGAAGTTGGACACTTAAAATAACATCTGGTGAAGAAACAAAATGAAGTCTAACTTTAAAGATTAGCAGTTAATGGCTTGTCCAAAGAAATTCATCTCCTTAATGGCTCTGAGTCTTCAAAAAGGCCAGGCTAGGCAAATGCACTGAGATGACCACTTCAACTAGCAGTGCTGCTGTTCTGATGTATCTTGAATTTATTCTTTTTGATATTTTTGTTGTTGTTCTGAAAAATCATGAAATTAAGATATGTATTCTGCATGCTCTTTTGGTCAAGTGTAAAGTTCAGGTGGAACTTCCTGTGTTCCAGTTTTTGCCCATTGCTCCTTGTCTTGTTGCTGGCCACTGAAGAGAGTCTGGCCCCATCCTCTTGCCTCCCACCCTTTAGATACTGATGAGCATTGCTAATATCCCCTCTCAGTCTTCTCTAGGCTAACCAGCTCCATGGCTCTCTCATCAGACAGATGCTCCAGTCCCCTCAGCATCTTGCTAACCTCTGCTGGACTCTCTCCAGCAACTCCTTGTGTCTGTTGAACTGGGGAGCCCAGAACTGGACACAATGCTCTGGATGTGGCCTCACTAGGGTAGAGTGGGAGGGGAGGAGAACCTCCTTCAACCTGCTGATTACACTTTTCTTAGTGCACCCCAGGAAACCGTTGGCCGTCTTGGCCACGAGANGGCCAGCTTCTCAGCCACCAGCACCCCAAGGCCTTTTCTGCAGGGCTGCTCTCCATCATCTCATCCCCTAGCCTGGATTGATAGTGGGGATTGTTCTGACCCAGGGGCAGGACCCTGCCCTTGGTCTTGTTGAAGCTCCTGAGGTTCACCTGGGCCCACCTCTCTAGCTTGTCCAGGTCCTTCTGGATGACACCCCACCTCTCCAACTTATCAACAGCTGGCTCATGGTGAACATGCCCACCAGCACTCCCCAAGTTCCTTCTCTGCAGAGCTGCTTTCCAGCAGATCACTCCTAACCTGCACTAGTGCATGGGGTTATAAATTACATTTTTAGGATAGAAGAAAGGCTATTTAGCTCTCTTACCCTGACATATCTTTTTCCTGTTGCCATCATTTTGCAGTAGTTTTAACCACATGGATAGAAGATATAAAAGAATATTCACTAGATTTTAAAAATGGGCCCATTTAATTTTCCTGAAAGTGACAGCTTCCTGAAAGTTACTCAGGTCAGCAGTGCAGCAAGCTGAGAAATATCGTATTCTCAGGTTCTTACTTTGCTAAAATAGCTTTTGTAGTCTTTATTGGGGAGGATGGATTGCCAATCAAATGCTAAATTTGACATAAACCCACATTGTTTGTCTTTGGGCAGAGGATAAGCCCAAGTAACAAAGTTAAAATCTCACTTTAATCCAACACAGTGTTTCTGATGGTTCTAGTCCTGGATGCTGCAACATTGGTTTAAGCCAACCACAAAATGTGGATCCAGTCTTTTCTTTATCTCTAAGCTCTGGCTGCTTCCATCCAACCATAGGAGATGATGATCCAGTCAAAGTTGCCTAGCAGAAGTGTTCTCTGAACCTTTTGATCAGCAGAAGTTTCCTTGACCACCATGTTCCTGCTATTTTTCAGGCTCTGGTGTTAACAGGATGAAAAGTAACAGAAAACAAGCAAACACCACAGCTGCTCTTCTAAGCAGCATTTCCAGACACCTCTACAAGGAAGATCTGGGTGCAGCCCTACTTGAAACTTAAAAAATAAGTCATTTTTTGCCAACTTTAGATGCTACAACAGTTCTCCACAAACAAATGCAATGAAAATAATTACAGTTCAAATAGAAACTCACTATCATTAAAGATCTGCCATCATATCCATGCAGACCCCTAGTAATTACCATACATGCACAGTAATAGAAGCCTAATGGTTGCAAAATGTTCTTTGGATTAATTGGCTTTGGCAGCTTACACACTCACATGATTTTCTACATTTTTGCCCATCCTGACAATCATTCTGTGCTCTAGGCAATCTTTGCGTGAGCTGTCTGTCTTCATAACCATCACATTATTCTGGCTTTTTGAACATCATAGTGCAGTAGTTTGCCTTTCAGCATCCAGTATGGTTTAATCATGTCCTTATCTGTGCACCATTGTGCAGAGGATAGCTGCTGCTTCCCTTTATTGAGAAGGCAGTTTGCACAGGGAGGACAATGCTGTTCCTGGAGCCATGGAAATTGGGTGGTGAGGCCTGTGGGTCTGTGGAGAGTGACTCTGATCTTGTTTTGTGGGGGGGATCAATGCTCAGGAATCACCACAGGAATAACAGGAGATCTTAGCATGTGGTAGGGAATGAATGCCAAACCATGGCTACTTCTATGTGAACAATATTCAGTGTAAAATATTAGAGAGTGAGTGCTTGGAGCGTGGCCTCCAAACCCACTTCAGTTTGACAGACTCATTCCAGAGTTTGCAGGAGTGTGGTTGAAGCTAGAATCATGGAATCATACAATCCTTTTGATTGGAAGAGACCTTTCAGATCATCAAGTCCAACCACTAATGCAGCACTGCTAGGTCACCACTAAACTATGTCCCTCAGCACCACATCTACACATCTTCTGAATCCCTCCAAGGACAGTGACTCCACCACTTCCCTAGGAAGCCTGTTCCAGGCCTTGACAACCTTTCTGGGGAAGAAATGTTGTCTAATATCCAACCCAAACATCTCCTGGCACAACTTGAGGGTGTTTCCTCTTGTCTAATCGACAAGATCGACCCCCACATTGCTAGGAAACATCATTCCCCCTAATTCCCCAGAAAGCCAGAGTGCTCAGCTGAGCAGCTCCAGGTCAGCAAGACCATCACCCAGAGACACCACATACCTGTGGAGGGGGCACCATGCCACAGAGAGTCCAATCCACACAGCAGTAGAGGATTTTTACAGTGTTATGACCCTGACTGGGCAAGAGCAAAAGCCCATGCATTGAATTAGATGCCATTTAAGCATGTACTTAAGTGCTTTGCTACACCAGAGTTTGGATTGCTTGGACTAAAGAAAGATGACTTGCAACAGACAGGCCCCAGAATGGCAGAATGAGCTTGTCTTTAAAAGTTAGAGTTATCCAGTTAAATTGGCAATAGTGTCAGCACTGAAATAAGCCTGTAGTAGGATGGAGTGTTTCAAGTGCCTGGTGGAAGCACTGCTTTCTTGGAGCTCTCAGCTGTGAGCTTCACAAATGCTGTGATATGGTCCCACCAGTAAGATGCTATCACTTCCAAAAAGAAGGATGGAGTTGCCGGTCTCTTACAAAACATCTCGAGAGAGATGAGGAAATCATTCCCAAACCCATGTACACATCTATATATCAGCTTGGCTCCCACAGGTGATGCAGTTTTCTTTATGTAGTTATTAAGCTCTGCAGTATGTCAGACAGGGAGCAGTGGGGGCTGAACACCACTGGGAGCTGCAGGGAAATCCAGCACCCTGTATGGGCTGCATGCAGAACTACATGTGTGCTAGTGGAGCCAGCTGAACTTTGAAATCTGGGATTGTTTGAAGCTGAAACTTGAAAGCAAACCTCCAGGGAGGAAGCAGTGTGAACCTTTTCTTCTTTTTTTTTCTTTTTTTTTCCCCCTTTGGAAATTCCTTCAAACTAAGAGCACTAAGTAGATGGGCAAGCCTCAGCAGCATCAGTTCAGGCATTTGGGTCCTTTTCTGCACTAAAATACAGGGGTATGACTGGAGCTGCACCATCCCTTTGTGGCTCCAGGCTCAAACTAAACCAAGGGCTGGGTGAGAGGATCCTGCAATACGTGCTGTTCCTGAGGTGGGGAGAGAAATATGTCTGCAGCAGGCAAAAGCCCTGGTTTGTGGGACTGGAAGTGCAGTGAAGTCAGATCTCCAGCACAGTGACCTTCAGGTACCAAACAGCCTCATCCCAGCCCCTCTTCCAGCATTGCTAATGTTTGTAGAAACTTCCTGAAGTCCAGAATTTGAACTGGAATACTCCAGAATGTCCCATCCTGCACCGTTTGGGCTTCTTCCAGCTTTCCTGCAGTCACTAGCACAGAGCAGGCATCTTGAGGAAGGTGATGCTCTAGCTCCTTTTGGCATGCAGCTGCAGTGTGCCTATGTTGTAGTTGTACTGTATCTCCCTCTGCAACAGCTCGTGGCTGGGACGGGCCGCAGAGGGCACTGACACACTGTCTTTGGAGTGTCAAAGACCAGCCATGGGCTGATGCTCTTCAAAGCAAGCTTTGTCCAGCAAGGGGAGCGTGAGGAACTTCAGTCTGTGCATGCTGTGCTCATCATTCATGCCAAGTCCATCAGCAGGGCTCTGTGTACAGACTAGAGAGTGCCTCCAGTAGCTGAGGACCCTAATGGCACAGGCCACCATAGACCCCAGCCCAAGCAGCTCCTGTGCTGCAGCCCTACTCTGGGGATCAGATGTAGGCAGGAGATGCAAGTTTTGAAGCAGGTGCTATTTTCAGTGTTGTAAGTAGAACAAGCCAACAGGGTCTCACTACCTGGAAACCTCTATGCTGCAATCCAAATTACTAATCAACTTGCCTGGCAAAATTCAGGTACTTTCTAAGAAATGTGCTCATTTTCACAAACCAGTGCTGAAGCCAAGGTCACAGTTCTGCTGCACCCAGAGAGCATGGCGTGATGGCTTCTTGTGACAGTCCATAATGAAATGATGAAACAAACCTAGCAGGCAGGCACCGGTACCAAGGTCCCATCTGTCTGAGGAAGAGTCAGAAGTTAATTTCAGTGACTTCTACAACATGTCCCTTAATTCCAGTGGCAGCAAAGCTAATTAAGATGGAGTTGGTCCAAGAGTGCTGTGGTGTGTCTGTGGTATGGAGAAAACACTGCTGCCGAGGCACACTCGAATTGCGCTTACGCTAACAAGCACTCGGCACTGGGTGTTCAGAGCCTGCAAGGAAGTGCTAAGCAACATAATTAACTAGAGAGCTTGGTGCCATTGATAACTTCATGAATATTTCATAGTCTTTTTTTCCCCACCAATCTGTACTGACAACTTGTGACACAGAACTAGCTGGAGTAAAATGCCCTTAATATGCAGTTGCTGTAGCTGTAAGTTTATCATCAGATGTTATTTTCTTAAGAATGCTCCTCCAGAAACCTGAGCAGCTACTCAGCAACTCAGCCAGGTTCCACAGGCCAAAGAGCAAATGGAGTCCTTCTCTAATGAGTGTCTTAATGGTCCTGACAACATAGAGCAAGTCAGCAGCTTGGGTCTGTAGCCCTCATTAGGAAATGCTAAATTAGCAGGTCCCCGAGGACAGCAGCTCCATCTCTGAAGGGGTTTGTGCCTGGAGAGCAGATGCACTGAGGTCTGTTTTTTCTCCTGTGGGAACGAGTAACTGTGCAAAACATGCTTGCTTTTTCAGGTGGATGATGTGAGGGAGGTTGTGTGTATGTGTGCAGGGTCTGCAGTGATTTTCTTTTCTTTTCTTTTGGTTTTTTAATACCCAGTTCACTAAAACTCCCCTTTAAAAACCACCTCATGTGGGGAGGGCAAAGTGTGTGGCAGGCAGGGCAGCAAGGGCTCCCCTGCAATGATCTCTTAGCAATAAAGCTACTGAAGAGGTTGCTGCAGCCTCTTCCAGTAAAACTAGCCATGGAAGATTGAAGCATTTGGTCAAGGGGCAGCTGTGGGGGACCTCCTTCTTTACAGCATCCTGAGCTGAACGAACAAGTGAAGTCTATTTGGGTCGTTTACTGCAACTCCCAGCAAAAAGTGAAGCAAAGGCTGTTTTACTTGGATAAAATGTGTAAGAAGACGCTGAAACGGTGAGGAGCAGGGAGATGTGGTTGTTCTTGTAGCTGGAGGTACAGGAGGAGCTTGTGCAGCCTGCCATGGCAGAGGTAAAGCAGGGTCAGTTTGGGGGAAGAAAGCTGGAAACTTGCTGAGAAAAGTCCTTTAGGGAGAGCATCAGGAGAGCCAAAGGCTCACTCCGTGTTTAGGCTGTTCTCCCAGCGCTGGGGCTGGCTGGGAGCCAGCGTGGTTACAGTACCTGCTGGTGATGCAGATGGCCTGGCTAGCCACAGGACAGTAGCTGTGGGTGGAGGGGAGCCTGGTGACACAGTGGCTCCCACCTGCAGGTATGAGTCAGAGCCCATGGGCTCCCTAGCTGCGCCTGTCTCGGGATGCTCTGGCTACACTGCCTGCGGTCGTGCGATCCAACACGCGATGGCACAGCCCTGCTGAGCCAGGAGTGAGTAACAGGATAGCTTTTCCCTTCCTTCTGTTTGTTTTCCTAAGTTGAATATGAGACTGAACTTTGCTTTGGAGAGGCTATGCTGCACCCTTGGCTCCTCACTGGCCATGGCTCCTGGGGGCACTGGGTATGTCCTCTGGGTATGTGGGACTGTGCTTGCCCTGACAAACACCAAAGCCACAGGATCTGAGACCCATACGAGTGCAAGCACTGACAGGATGGGGGATTTTGGCACCAGTCTCCTAGTGCTGGTTTTCATTTGGTTCTCCCCAAGTTCAGCTCCAAGTTCTGGCTATGCCTGTACCGGGCAGGCTCCAGTTCTGGGAGTCGCGTGGAAAAACCCCACAACCTTTAGTAAAGAAGGAATTGTAGCTTCAAATTGAAAGCAAGCTATATGTTTATATAAACCTCTTGTTTTTAAGCCAAGCCAGTGATTCAAGGGGAGTGAAAGCAGATTCTTTCCTGTCTGGTCTGAGCTCTGGATTCATCCATCCGGTAAATGCATCACAGGAGGTTGGCACATCCCATCCCATACTGACACCTCTTGCAGCCTGCAGTGGAATGAGTGATAGTGATCTCAGCACCACCAGGGATGGCTCTGGAAGGGCACTGTCCCCTCTTCTTCCCTCATTGGATTTACACTCGGAGCAAAGGGGCTGGGAGAAGAAAGGATGTGGATGAAGTGAGGAGTCCAAGGAATCCTTGGGGCTCTCTGGCAGTGAACTTGGATGGCTCCATCTAACATCCCTCATCTGTACTCTTTGCACTGCCCTCTTCAATAATTTAGGGGGTTCAGATGTTAGTTATGTTGTTGTTTCCAGCACACAAAATAGATTACTAAGGAACACAGAGGAAAAAAAATCACAACTGAAGTGTTCTGCAGCACAGTTGCCCTGTGTGCCTACCTCAGAATTGTGGCTGCAGAGCTGATGCTCCTCAGGCTTTGTTGTGGAGCTGGCAAAGGACTAGCAGGAACAGGTGACAGGGAGGATGTGGATGGGGTGTCAGAAAGGAGCCAGAGTGTGTTGAATGAATGATCTTCAGGAGGTGGCAGGAGCATTCTCCCTGGAGGAGCGAGTTAGAAAATCAGCTGTCAGGGAGGGTCTGCCAGGGTCTGATCCTGCCTTAGGGCAGGGCACTGGCTGCCTTGTCTTTCCAGGTCCCTTCCAGCCCTGCAGCTCTGTGTTTCTGCACTGTAAACACTGTTGACAGTCCCATATGGCAGCAGGCAGCAGCCATTACCCTAAGTCAGCACAGCCCTTTGGCTGACCGGTGCTTGCCGGCAGCAGCAATGTCCTGCTCTTCCTGCACAACTAGCTTCTCTTTCCATCATCAGAGCCAGGAAACTGGAAATTCCCACACTTTGTATATTCCCAGGGATCTACATCGTGCTCAGAGGATGAGCACGGTGCTGCCTGTGCAGAGCAGCCAGGGACAAGTGGCTTCACATGAGCCTCTGTCCTGGTCTGAGCTAGAACAGAACTAATTCTCTTCAGTGATTTTACTTTTCAGCTCAGCCTCTTCAAAGTAACTGCACTTTCTGCAGTTAACAGCATGTTTTCACAGGCAGTGTCTTCTGCTAACCATGACAGCACTTAATGGGGAGAGTTACTACCAAGGGTTGGGGTGCAGAAAGGCTCTGACTTAGACTTGCCCCTCTGCAGACCAAGGTCACTGCTAAATCTTGTGCCCCACGTTGGGGTGCAGGAAGTAAGAGGTGGCACCTGCAGGGAGGAGTGGACAGGAGAGGTGACCCTAAACTGACCAACAAGAGATTCCATCCCATGGATGTCATCTTCAGGAAAAAGCTAAGGGATCACAAGGGTTAAGCCCTTTCTTTGCTGGCCAGTGTCCAAGAAGGACACTTTTTTCTGCCTTCAATCCTGATCCATGTGTTCCTGAATCCAGCTCCTGAATCTGGTTCCCTCCCCAGTGCCACCACAACATCAAAGGTGTCAGTGATGTCATTACCATGAGGGGATTGGATTCTATATTGGTTTTCCACCTATTTGTATATATTTCATTTTATTGTAAGTGCCTCTCCCTTAATCCCTTTTCTTTCCCCTTGGGAAGGAAGAGGGGTTAATAGAGAGCATCTGTCATTCTAGTGACTGGCCCAACCCTAACCCTTGACAGCCTCTCAGTTTCACTGGCAGATTTGGAAGCTTGGGTGAGCCACAAACTTGCATTTTACAGCAGAACTGCACAGGGTTGTGTCCTCATGTGGCAGGGACCCACAGGGCTCCCGAGGGCCAGCCTTAGTGGGTAGAGGCTAAGCCAGCTCCTGGATGGGCACAGGACCAAGGGAATAGTGTCCAGCCACGTGTGACCCACTTGAGATGTTGAGGTGGGAGCTGGGGTTGTGGCTGGCAAGGATGCTTGCATTTTTAAGACAAATCTGAACCATTTCCTTTGGCATGTACTTTGCCCCTCTCAATGCAATAGATTTAAAATTTGATGCATGTTTAAGCAGCTCTTAATCAGAAGGGCCAAATGTTAATACTATATAATTTATTTTATCTTAGTTAACTTTCAAGCAACACACTGAGATGAATTTAGCATCTCTCTGTACTGCCTTGTGCAACAGGAGCAGTTGCAGCAGCATTGCCCCAGCTAGTGCAAGTATCTCCTTTCATTTTATTCAATTGAGTTCATTTTTATCTCTTTAATCATAAAACTATAAAAACAAGATGATATCTCCAGTGGTAATTACGTAGCAAGTCACTGGGCAAGAAAGAGCACATTTAAAGTTGTGGTATAAGCAAAGGATATTTTGGGGGTGTTAATGACCTTGAGTACTGAAGCTGAGAGAGTGAAACAAAGGTATGGGGTTACAATGCATTTAAAATACAAGAGGGAAATAATAAATCAGCTGAATAGTTGTAAGGAAATTGAAAATTGTGGAGAGAGAGTAACAAAACTACGTGGAGATTGAAGGACTTCTGCCTGTTGCTAAGAATAGTAATGAGAACATGCAATTTGAATAGGTCTAAACTGCCCTTGAAATATCATTATAACTTATTTGAAAAGACATTTAGCATTTCTATGATTACCCCCAATGTAGTACTTTTTTTTTTTTTTGCATCTTTGTTCCTTCAAACCAACTGAAATACAGCTGGAAATAACTCATATTGGAGCTGAAAATAACAATGTTCCAGGAAAGCAAATAATTTTTTAATCAGTAGGGCTTCCTCAGGAAAGTATCACAGGAGCAGCATCCAGGTTAATTTTCTTTTCATTTCTTCCTCCTATAAATAGATGACCAAAGGGAATGAAAAGCATCAGTCACTTTACAAAGCAAACCATCACAGCAGTGCTCTACTGAACATCAAAATGCTGATTATTAACTTTATTAGTGTTGCTTGTGTTTCTCTTCAGCACAGTTAGCTGTGACTAACTGCCTGGCCATGCATATTGCTGTACCTGCTGGTGGGTGTCAGCACAATAGCTGGCAATCTTGAGGAGCCAGTGGGGAAGCCAAAGAGGAGAAGTGATTTAGAACTCAATCCAAGGGTTCTCAAAGACCCATTGGGAAGCATCATATGGGCAAAAAGACACAGCCCTTTCACTGTAACCCCAGCTGAGTGAGTGCAACAGCCATTACTTAACAAGCTTGAGCAGAGAAAAGGAAGAAATTTTCTTTGAAAGTATGTGCCAATCTGCCAAATACCAATTTCCAGAAAAAAGGCCACTTAACAACTGCAAGCAGAAGAGGAAAATGAAGTCTTCCTCACCTCTTAATGCCACAGTGCAATGAGTGCTGGTAAATGGCTCTGAAATAGAAGCTCTGGCTTGCTCTGTGGCTTGCTCCTCTAATAAAGAGCAGTTAGATTTTTGGTAAACTTTGAACTGATGTTGTAAGCACTTTCCAGACAGGCAGAGCTGTGTCTTAGAGATTGCTGCAAGTTACCCACAAGAAAGTGGTAGAGTTGATCTTAGAAGGTGGCTGCAAGCAATGTTTTAGTAATGAAAACTTATTTAGGCTTTAGTGTTTTTTTAATGCAGCCTCCTCAGCAAGGTCCTGGAAGATGTTGTCTCTTCCAAAGAAGGCAGAGGTTGCTTCTTTTTAACAACTATTCCTCTCTGCATGTGTAAAGTCCCCCTTTTTAACTGGCTGTGTGGAGGCAGAGAGCAGAAAAGAAAGTGGAAATAAAGGCAGAGAGAGACATGCTTGCTACCATCCAAACGAGTGTGGGTTTGTGTTTTTTTTAGGTTCTTGGTTTTGTTTTGTTTTATATTTTTGTATGGGTTTTGTTTGTTTATTTTGGTTTGTTTTTTTTTCTTCCTTGAAGATTCAATGCACAAAATTCAGGAAAATCTAACTTATGGTTCCCCCAACTGCCATAACTCTGCTTCTGGGAGAGAAAGAGCAAGACATAAATATGACCTCATAGCCAGCAGTACATGTGACATCTGTGCAGGAAGATACATTATGAGTGCTATGGGAACCATGATTTTGAATGTCCTGACTTGGGAGTTTAAATTCTCAAGTCCAGTATTCTAGGTAGTTTCTTCCTTTCTTTTTTGGACCCTGTAGTTATAAAATGCATTGCAGCTTTTGCTCTCCTTTATGCTGGCACAGCTATTTGGATCCTACAAGTGGTTGAAGACTCTGCTCTCCATGAGAAGATGATCACAGTTATTATTCATAGATTTGTCAAGGCTTTCTGTCTTTGTGTCACAAACCTTTATACTGATTGGTGTCACTACCCCTGAAATGAAAGGTGAGATGGGGCAGCACATGTCATTAGTAATCTTTAAGGGAGCCTTTGATGATGGGGCCAGCAGGTTGAGAGAGGTGATTCTGCCACTGCACTCTGCTGAGGAATACTGTGTCCAGTTCTGGAGCCCTCAATACAGAAAGGCCATGGAGCTGATGGAGCAGGTCCAGAGGAGGCCACGAGAATGCTCAGGGGCTGGAACACCTCTGCTCTGAGGACAGGCTGAGGGAGCTGGGATTGTTCAGCCTGGAGAAGAGAAGGCTTCAGGGGAACTACTAGTGACCTTCCAGGACCTAAAGGGAACTTCCAAGAAGGCTGCAGAGGGCCTGTTTGCAAAGGCCTGNCGTGCTGCACCTGAACTGACCCATGTATGGGCACCTGTGGGGAGGTGCTGGGCCTCCATCAGCAGGATACCTTATGTGTCAGTGAAACAAAAGGCACAAGAGGAGATCACCGTGCCTGTTGGCTTTAAGTTATAGCACATGTCCCTTCATCAGGGAAGAGCTGGATTTAGTTATGTCCTGCCAATTTGCTCTGATATCTTCATGCCAATACATTTGCACATCTCTTTTAAAGCTCCTGCTTTCTTTTCCTAGATAAGGCTTTCAGGCATTTGGAAGATTTTTTTTTTTCATTAAGTGTCATCAAAAGAGAAAGTCTTCTGTGCTTTGCATTTCAATTGGACTTGGTTGTCCTAAAAAGTAGGTATTGCAGACTCTTCAGAAATTCTTCACATAGCTACGCTGTTCTCTTACCAGTGATACTGATCTACAATTAAAATAATTTTTACAGAAATTATCATTAAAAACCCCTAGTATAAAATAATGATTGCCTGGATGTCCTCTAAAATAATTTTGTTAAACTCTTGGGAAAACTGGTTAACCCTGAGAACAAAATCTGCTGTCTCCCTCCTAGCCATGAGCATCTCATGCTGAGAAAGGCAATGAGGAGGATGAAATCGAGGGAAGAGGCTGCTTGGCAGCTGGAATGCAAGTAGGATTTTCACAGAATCACAGACTGCATTATCCTGTCAGGGCAAAGTTTGTCTTTTTGAGTCTTTCTGTTTCCAGGACTGTTCCAACCACTTTCCTGCTGCATACCCACTTGTAGAGCCAAGTAGAGGTTGCAGAACTTTGGGGAGGGAAGTGTCTAAGATCCACATGCCCAGGTGCTCTGCTGACTAGAGATAGGTTCAGATATGCTCTTATTGATTTGCAAGCAGAGTTTGTGAAGCTGAGCCTGTGCTGTATCATTGTGTTAAAAACACATCCCACTGGCCATCTTCTATCTCCCCTGCCCAGCTGCAA
Organism: Bucco capensis; assembly: GCA_013396975.1. Lineage (NCBI taxonomy): Eukaryota > Metazoa > Chordata > Aves > Piciformes > Bucconidae > Bucco > Bucco capensis. The sequence continues at coordinate 488,972 of VWZO01020232.1, read as the reverse complement.
GTCTTCAGTGCTGAACTCCACCAGTATGTAACCAGCCTCACTGCAGGCCTACGTCAGAAGGAATGATGTGGTGTAAATAAGCTCCATCTGACTTTGTGCTTTGTGCAAATTTAACATGCAAGTCAGGTGTCCTGGTAGCTGCTGGAGATATGTAATGCTGACAGTATTTGGTAATAAAATAATAATCGCTGCATGTATCTCTGATGGAAAGAGATTCACATCCTTTTGAATCCCTAATTGTGTGCCACACCACATTAGAGACAGATAGTTCATTGTCTCCACCTTTCAGAGATGGGAAATGCAGAGCAATAGGCAAGACGTTCCAGAAATAAGCCAGCTTAATGAAGCAGCAAATTAGACCCTTCTATCTCTTTATTTAACATGTACTCCCTTGAATTTATCAGAGTTCATTACAGAGGTGCAAAATAGCAAAGAAACTGCAAGATTCATTTCTGATTAGAGCTAATGATTTTCAAAACGGCTTTTCATATTTTTCTAGATAAGGGCTATTATTTATTATTGAATTGGTGTCATGTCTGCTCTAATGAAATTACATTCTCTCCCTTCCCTTGTTTCTATTGTTTATGGTTTAGGGTTTGGAAAAGGAAGAATCATAAAGATGCTATACATTTTTTGCCAGTGACACTGCTTTTGACACAGCTTCTGATAGCTTACTCTTGTGACTCACGTCAGAAGAATGGCTTTAACATTTCCTTCCCAATTTAATCCTTCTATAACCCTTGACAGATAATGAATCCAAGTAAATGCACTGATGTCTTTTCCCTCCATAATTTCACTTTCAGACATGGGCTGAGTAATAGACTTAGGACTGTAATAAGGGAAGAAAAAAAAACCCATTTAAACAGCAAAATAAAACCACGTAGAGCTCCTGTCTCTTTCCCAGGTCTGCTCTCCATCCTGCTCCTAGCAGGTGAATAGGTGAAAACCTGGGAGATATTTACATCTATCCACTCCTCCATGTCCCTGACAGCAGTAATCCTGCTCAGGGCTGAAATGATGAGGGAATTGGGGGATGGCAACATGAATTTTGCTGTTGTTTATCAAATGTGGGGGTACAGGAGCTGGTGTTGAGCACCCAGCTGCAGCTGGATGTAGAATGGGGAGCTCTGTGAGTCCCCTTCCAGGGCACAAAGAGCTGTAATAGTTTTCCTGATTTTGCTGGTTTTGCCTTTGGTATTATCACAGCTCCTTGAAGGAGGGTGTGTGTCTTGCTATGAGTTGGATAAAGAGCTTTTAATGGGCTTAATAATAATCAGAGTTGCTTAAGATAATGTATTGTCAGCCTGTTAGTTCCCTTACCCATGTAATACCTTTTCTCTGCTTTCTTTAGTATTTGTATATATTAGTAGTAGCTAATGTTCCTTCTTCTACAACACTGGATGTAGCATCACCATTTCTAACATCAGATGTTAAGTGAGCTGTTTGTGTTAATTTTGGAAAGTCTCCTGAAATGTTATTTATAATGACTTGTGTTGCTTTGCTCTGCTCTTTCTTTCAAGCTTCTCTCTTGTTGCAGTGTTTCTTCTCTTTCTTCTTCTTAAAGTGATGAAACCCAAGTATGAATGGGAGAAGTTCATTTGTAATGTGGCCAGTCCTGTGGTGTCAAGCCAAGAAAGTTTGTGGTTATTATTTCCTCCTATGGGTAGTTTGTGGATGGCCATTTCAGCTTTGAGAGAAGCAGTTTCTTTGGCAGACCATGGGCAGTCTCTGGGTAGCAGAGGCCAGAATTTCCCCAAATTGATCCTGTTAACTGGCAGTGCCCTGGGTCAGATGGTCTCTCCATGCCCTGGAGATGAGGGATTACAGCATTTGTTCCACAGGCTCTTTCTGGCTGGGTTTGTAATGAACTAAGAGACTGGTGCTTGTGATTTTATGCTTGTAATTCTTTTAGCACAAAGGACACATGAGGTTCCTGTACCAAATATGTGACCGACAGACCTTGCTTGTAGGTTTGTTAAATACACAACTAGGAATTAGCTATAGCAATCTCCCCACAGAGCTCAAGCAACAAAAGGTAAAACTCATTATTTGATACTTTACTTCATGCTTTGAAAACAAAACCAACAGCTTTAGCACTTCCTCCTCTTATATTTTCCATCAGCCTTTTCAACTCATTATGAGATGGTTGGGCCAGAAAGGCCAAGGTGGAACCTTTCTGATCACAAGAAAAAAAACAAAACCAAAGCATTAAAGTTAGTAGAAAAGCTCCATTTTTGTCTGGAAGAACAAAGCTTTCATCACCTTTGTAATGCTCTCAGGCGTTGTCCCCTGACTCCTGCTAGGTCAGGGATATGTTTGTGGAAAGTCTGTGAGATCTTACTGAGAGAGCTTGCCAGAGGTTCACTTTACGCCAAAAGAAACCTCGTCCCATGGATGCTTGCAGCAACCTCACTTAACTAATGGATTAGGTCGGGCTAGAGATGCTGGGAACATGTAACTCTTGTCCTTCCCTGCGTCACTGGGTGGAATTGCTGCTGCCAGCGGGCGGGCAGAGAGGAAAAGCTTTTTGAGAGTGATCAGTATCATACTGCAAAGTGAAAAGAGCAAAAAAAACCACCCACCCTACCTCTGTGGCTGTGCACCTCCTGCAACAGATTAGATCTGAAGGCAGGAGTGCAGGAGAAGTATGTCTTCTGCTAATAAACTGAGCAAAAGTGACAGGGAAGTCAGGGCAACACACAGAGCATGCACCTGACTTTTTGCCATTTTCCTGATGATCCTGTCTTACCCAAGGCATTTTGCAGACAAGTGCAGTTCTCTCTTATCCCTGGGAAGGATGCAATGTGAAATTCAAATACTTGAAAGGTTAGGTTGCTGTAAAGCTGTAATTACTCACAGACTTTGCAGCTAGGCAGGAGTATAAAAGTAATAAAACGTTGAGTTTATTATAGAGCAATCTTAAAGGTACCTTGAAATCATTTTGAAGTTCTCTGAATATGAAAATAATAATAATAATGATAATAAAAAATTAGTTTCTGGATGAGTAGATACCATGTCAAGTAGGGCCAGTAGGTGATTCAGGGTAGAGAGAAGGACATGTACTGTATCCAGCGTGCAGTATCCTGCAGCCCAGACCTGGATCTGCTCCTGCCTGTCTGAGACCAAGCACCAAAGGAGCACAAGTGCACAAGATTATAGCAGCAGTTCAGTGTTCTCCTTTTAATTTAGCTGTTTCGGCCACTATTAAAACACCACGAGGGCTGAAGCAGGAGCACCCAAATACCTCAGGGCTTACTCAGTCCTGGTGCTGTGCTGCTGAGTGGTGGGACCCAGGACTGCTGATCTCTCTTATCCTGCCCCAGCAAGCTGAGATTGTGGTTGAGATTACCAGTGCCCTTAGCTATCAGATCAGCAGTGGAGTGAGTCCCTGCTGCAGGCTGGAGCCAGCTGGGCAGTGCTGAGCACTAGCACCTTCATGTCATCCATGGGCTAGCCTGCTCAGCCTCCTGGGAATCATCATCAGAGCTCTGCCACGTGCCTTAAAATGATTAATTTCCATATAACACATCCCTCAGGAATACACCCAGGGCTCTAATCTTAATGAATCACATAAAATGTTATGCCCTTTGGAAAGGCAAATACAACCCAAGTAATTATGAGCCGCTTGCATTTTTTGCCTTGACGTCCAGCTCTGCCTATTCGATCTGCTGTCTCCACATGCAAATTTTCTTTACACACCTTTGCCTTTGGAGCCACAGAAGACAGCCAAGCAAGCTCTGATGAGAATGTCATACCCCATGCCTGGAGCACTAGTGCTTGTCTGGAAGTGTGGAAGCAGATGTTGGAGGTACAAAGCAGAGATGGCAATTGCTCACTCATTTCCCAAACAAGCATATGAGAGGTGGCACTGACCCAAACCCAGTGCAGGGCATTGGCAGGGCTGAGGAATGAGGCCTCCTTCCCTTGGGGATACGGGCACAGCCTGACTCAGGGAGCTGGAGCAGCCTAGGGATGCCACAGTGTTGAGCAAAGAGCCATGGCATGGCTTGGTGTGTGAAGGGTCCTGAGACACTGAGGTGGCCCCACTCTTTTCTCTGGGGACCTCCATGACATAGCCCAGCCTTTGAAGCTGCAATGGTTGAGGCTGATGCTGGGGGAAAGAACTGAGGATTTGGTTTGTTCTTTTTCAAAGGCTTTATTCCTCTGACAGCTGAGCTGGAGTCAAACCCAACTGTCCGCTGAATCCAGCTCTTTTATTTTTCCCTCTTTAAGTTCTGGGTTTGTACTTTACATACAGTAAGGGCAGGCTTAAGCTTGACTGTCAGAATAAAAGCCTTTTCTTTTTCTATCACTTCCCCTCTGCAGTTCAAAACACCTCCAAGCCCAAGTGATGTCAGCTTCAAAGGCTTCCCAGCTCTGCAGCCAGGGCTATTGCCTGCTGCAGCCTGCTTCAGTGTAGGATCTGAGGCTGAGCTGTGGGGGTTCAGTTGTTTAACTGAGAGCTGTTAGGGTGCAGCAAAAAGGAGGGCTATAGGTAACAACAGGCACCCAGTGTGCTGAGAGCTTTGGGGAAGCTGAGGTGAAGGGAGCTAGTGTTTCTTGCGCAGGGAGATTGCTCTGCCCTGCTGCTAAGAGAGTCTGGATGAATTTGTCCTTATATATAGAAACCTCAAGAGCTTCTCTGGCTGATGTTGGATTAGAGGAAGAAGCAAAACCAACCATAGCCATCCCAAGGCGAGAGGAAAGCTCCAGCTCCCAGGGGATGGAGAGTTAATTTCTGGATGCTGCTGGCTGAACTCGAATTAGGGTTTGGCTGTGGCAAAGTTTTGTCTTCCTGTCCTTGTTCTGGGCAGCTTTTCTGGTAGAGGAAGTTGTTTAAGATGCTGATAAAGATAATAATGTATGGAGTGATTTCTTTAAGTTCCTGGTTTTTTTGAAACACACATTTTACTTGGTTTTCCCTCAAGTTTGTGATCACCATTAAGCAAACAGTATTCTTTAGTCAGAGAAAATGATGTGCATGATTGAATAGGTTGCTCCATTTAGCCTTATTTTTAACAGAATATCCTGTTTATGCAGTTTAAGGAAAAGTAAAATCCATGTCCAGGAAAATTGTTCCTTCTTTTTAAAAAAATCCATGAAAATTGCTGGCTGTGTCCCACCAAGCTGTAATCAGAAAGGGCAGAACAAGGAGCAGACACAGGGAAGCTTCAGCTAATAAGATCCATTCACACAGGAGAAGGAAACAGCAGGAAAAGGTCAGCGTAGGCTAACAGCTACGCATTTTCTTCAATGGAAGATCCACTCCTCTAGCCTTTCTCCCAGGCAATTACTGTAATTACATGAACAAGCCATTAGCAGATTTTTGACCCAGCGAACTCCCCACATTGGCTGCCAGAGGTAAGTCTCTTGACATTATGCCAGTTAAACACGAAGCACTCACTGCTAAAAATGTCATCTCAGATAAGACAATGAAATGAGCTGGAACTGTCCCAACTCTGACTATTGACCTTGGCAGGATGAAGTGTGTAGAGACACCGTGGTGGCAGATGTGAAAGGGAACTGAAATAAGTAGAACAAAAAAGGTTTCACTGGGGGATTTAGACACCTGAGTGATCCGTTGAGAGCTGATTTGTTCCTGCTCTTCACCGTGTTCGGCAATGCAAAATGAAGGGATTGCTGGTTACATGAGTGGCTGGAATTTAGGGTAAACTGAAGGAAATAATTTCATCATCCATAGTGTAATCTCTCTGCCTTGCTGCAGGAAGTTGGGTAATTGAGTTTAGAAAGAGATGGATTTAGAAAGAGCTGGAGCAGTACCTGCCTGTTCCGCTCTCAATGCATCCGCCAGGTCTGAAGACAGTTGGTCATGCAACCATGCGCTGAGGGACCTTGAACAGATCACAGATGTCCCAATGCTCCTCAGAAACAGGACTTTTGAACCTCCAGCACTGCAGGACAATCCTGGCTGGGCAATAATGGTCATAAGGAAGCTCATGTCTGATTTATTCATGGAGTATGGAGTAATGAAGGGAGGAATTGCTTTAGGAAATGGTGCTGTTCCCTAGAGAGCAAGTAAAGAACTGAGCTTAGGAAGCCATGTTTAACTGGTTTCTCGCTGCTGCATGCTGCTGTCATAGCACTGAAATGTATTGGTCACTAAGGAATTCCTAAATTAGATATGCCATGATTGGAATTAATAGCAATGTGAAAGAAACAGCACTCTGCAAGATATGAATTACAGCTCTCTGTAAGCAACAACCTGCTGGCTGGAACCGGTCATCTTTGGACTCAGCAGTTTTTGCATGAAGCTCTAGTTAAAGAGTGTTTTGAACATTTGGGATAATTTTTGTGTTTTTAAGCCCTGTTTTCAAAAAATAGTGGTGTACTGGGAAGGGATTTGCTATATAGTACTTGGAAAATCCAGCCTTTGGAGTCAGAGGCTGAAGACTTTTCCTAGGCTAACGGGCAACCCTTCTCTGGGGGCAAAAGCCCACTTATCCTACTGGTTCTACCACATGTGGTAGAAAAACTTGGATTTCAGAGCCTAGTCACTTGCCATGTTTTCAGCAGGGTTTCATCAGCTGATATTACCCTAACATGGGGTTAAAATAGATCTCTTGAGTATATTGTCAAGGCAACAAGAAACAACATTATGTTCTTATTCAGCCATTCCTCACAACCATTTTACTCTTGAGCAAAGCTGTTTCTGTGGGACTGTGGTCACAGGAGGGACAGGAGATATTGGTTTTGGGGAAAATGGAAACGTCATTGTCACATGTCCCTGGGTCTGGTGTTGCAGTTTTGACATAGGAGAAGGGGAAAATGCCTGTGTGAACCTGAGCAGTGAAATAGGTGATACAGGTCCATGACTTAAGCATGGGGATGTTGGCTAACGAGACAGGTCTGTGGTGGGGAGAAATGAGTCCATCCAGGTGTATATGACCCAAACCTCCATGCCATGCCCCAAGGCGACCCAGGAGACAGAGTTAAGACAATGTGCAACACCTGATAAAGTGTTTCTGAGATGGTAGAGCTGCTGCCAAGCACAGACAACCTCCACTGCACCTTTTGCCTCTCACACCCCAACCATGCTCGTTTTTGCTGCTTCCTTTCCCTCAACCTTGTGCCACACTTGTCCTCCTTGCCCCGCCATCTTCCTCATCTGGGGTCAAGTAACTTCTACCCAGATAATAAGCTGTTGGGAGGATGAAACACATCTTCCCAGTGCACAGTTAGCCACTGAGGCAGGCAGCCAACACCAGCCTGCATTGCTGGGGGTTTGGCTTTGTTTGATCTTTACCATAAAAGCAACAAGTTTGAATTCCTGGAATAATTAGCTGCCCTTTGCACTAGTGGCTCTTGAAAAGTGAGTTGGCAGAAGAACAGAGCAGGCAGTAGGAGGGTGAGGTGGATAATTGTCCTTTGTAGTGGCTCGTATTCAGGAGGTGACGCAGTAGGTCACACTCTTCCCTCGAAAGCCAGGGCTTGGCAGATGCATTGAGCTGCAGATGCAGCCAGGATTTCCCTGCCTGCCCTCCTGCCCACCTCCTCCTGTCCTGACCCCAGGCTTTGCATGGATCTGTCGGTCAGGCTAACCCAGCCAAGCCAGCAGTTCAAGTGTTTGCAGGACTGCAGTCCAAGGCAGCATCCTCACTTGCATGTGCAGGACTCACCCTAGTGACCACTGTTCGTCAGGGTTCTCTCTGTTTGGCTAAAAAACAAAACCAAGTTGCTGACTTCTTGGTGATATTACTCTACGGCTTTCCCTGAGAACAGCCCAAACAGATCTAAGCTCCATATTAACACTTTTATTTCTCTATCCCAAGGGAAAAAAACCACCACCACTGAGCCATGGGTTGGGTTCTTTTTCTTTTCTAGTCTGAAGTTGTCCTTTCATGTGAGCACGTGAAGTTAAATGGTTGTCATTTGCCACCCCAGATCTGGTTTTACCCCAACCACAGCTAAAGTCATTCAGGAAAATGCACTTTACTAAGTGAGTGCTTTGGGATTCTCAGACATGTAAGTCACCAGAGAGACACTGTAATTTCCTAAGTTCATAATTAAGAGAGGAGTAAGCAAAGTTTCCATGTTGAAGGTGCTCTGGTGAGAGAAAGCATTTTGCAGCCATCCCCATAGGGGTTTTAATGCATGCTTTTTGCTAAGATGCCATTTCACTGGAATTTTCACCTTTCTGAGCAATCTTGCATATGGATGAAAAGGAGAAAAAGGAATTCAGTGCAATTGCAGGCCCTGGTAGCACCTCAGCTGTGCTGAAGAGGGAATACTGGCCTTGCTGTGGCAGTGGCAGTGAAAGACAAAGCAACACCAAGTACAGAGGTGAGAGAAAATGTCAGAAATGAGAAAGTAAGGGAAAAAAAAAAACAAATGAAAAACCAAACTCGTGGGACCTGAAGGCCAAGACATATCATAAAGTGTATGAGATCATTATGGGTATGTGTGCTTCATGTTTCTACCTTGGATGAGCAATGCTCAGGGCATCAGGGAAGGCTGGAAAGCCATGAAGCTGCTGTCTCCCCCCTTGGCAGTGCTGTCTGCCCCATCCTGTACAGAAATGTGGTGCCAGCTGCACTATTGGCACTACATCCCTCCCTGCAGCTCACACCCCCACACCCTGCCACACACCAGAGACCTACCATAAATGCCCCAAATTAACAGCAGAAGTGCTACAGCCATCATGCTCCTCGTGATGACAGTGGGACAGAATAAATGTGCAGGATAAGGGTTTTTAAGGGTGAAATTCCCAATTGATTCTGGGAATTTTCAACACCTAGGATGTAAAAACCAAACAACTGACAATTTTTTCTGGGTAATGCCTCCAAGGGTAAATCTTTCCTAATATGTTAATAAGGGCAGCAGCACAACCCACTCTGTATCCTCTTGCTGGCCACCACCACTTTCCAGCAAAGGGCTGGAAAAGTGAAGGAACAGAATCAAAACAGAAACTAAACTGTGTGCAAAGGACAAAAAAAAAATTATATATATATAAATTTCTGACTGCTTGCTGCAGGCAATCCAAGGAAGCCATGCAGCATGAGTACAGTAAACAAAACCTGAACAAGTGACCTCTTCTTGGTCCCTTTGGAGATAGTGGGAAGCCAGGTATTAGCAGCATTCAGAATGCTACCAGTGGTGTTTGTGATGAGGGGCACAGAGGAGACTTGTGTGGTGCTTGGGCAGGGGTGGGAGGCAGGGCATGTATGCAGGCACAGACCTGCTCAGGGTACAGGCACAACTGGTATGGACCAAAAGGACCTGAGAGCCCTGTTAGGGAGGAAAAGTAAGCTGTTGTAGTTCATAGAATCATAGACTTGTTAAGGTTGGAAGGGACCCTTCAAGGTAATCTAGTCCAACCCCCCTGCAGTCAGTAGGGACATCTGCAACAAGAGCAGGTTGCTCAGAGCAATGTCCAACCTGACCTGGAATGTTTCCAGGGATGGGGCTTCTACCATCTCTCTGGGCATTGGTCTGCCAGTGTCTCACCAACTTCAGTGTAAAAATTTTCTTCCTGTCTCATCTGTATCTCTCCTCTTTTAGTTTAAAACCATCACCCCTTGACCTGTCATAACAGGCCCCATTAAAAAGTTTGTCCCTATCTTTCCAATAGGTCCCTTTAAGTACTGAAAGGCCACAACAAGGTTTCCCTGGAGCTGAACAACCCCAACTCTCTCAGCCTGTCTTCACAGCAGAGTTGTTCCAGCCCCCAGATCATTTTTGTGGCCTCCACTAGACCTCCAACATGTCTATGTCTTTCCTATGCTGAGAACTCCAGAGCTGGACACAGGCTTACAAAAACTGCTTAGCACTGGCCTAGCTGGCTCCCACTGAGGAACCTGTCTGCACTATGGCAGAGATACAGCCATGGCATGCTGAGCAACCTGCCTGCTCTTCTTGCATTTGGTAGATTTGTGTGGCTATGGAAGAATTTCCATCTCCTTCCCCTATGGCCCAGTAAGTCCCATCTCAATGAAAAACTGCCTCACTCAGTAGGTCCAAGTATGCAGGGAGAGATTTGTCTCCACTAGCTAGTCCTCTACCCACAGCTTGCAGCTACCAACCCATTTTGGAGTGCAAAGGAAAAAACTTTCCTACCAAAAGCAATCAGTAGGAAGAAAAAAGGCTGAAGGAATGTTTCCCTGAAGTCCAGCTAACTCCCCAAACCAATACTGCATCTTCTTGGCAAAAAATCTACATTTTTTTAAAGAGTTATCTGAAAATTACAGAAGGACATTGAGTCCTTGCCAGTCACAGAAATCCACAGCTCCCACTGAATCATTCAGAATTATGCTGCCCTGGACTTTGCAAACGCAGTCACACAGACACGTAGAAGGCTAAATAAAATCTATATACAAGTCAAAGGAGTAAATTTTCATGAGCAACTAGAAATTGTTAGTTTTGGTTGTATGATTGCAGCTTTTCCTTCGTCTTCTTCTGCCACAGCTTCATGAGTAGCCTCTGTAATATTCCACATCAATCCCCCTGAGCTGACGGCAGATCGTGTACTTCACAATCAAAATGATTCATGCAGTTACGTGATCCAGTGCAGAGTAAGGGAGTAAGAATCCCTAATCTAGAACATTAGCTCTTATCTGTTAAATGCTCTTTTTTGACATGCTGCAGAACCATCATCTTACTCCTTACATAAGGTTCTTCACGGACTACTATGACAACGGCAGCGCTGAAAAGCAGCGTAATGAGGCACAAGGAGCACTAGGAACATAGCACTAGAACAGCAGCTCAGTACAACTATTCTTATCTGACCTCAGAAAGAAAAACACTCTGAGATGCTTTTTTTTGCTGCTGAAGATGTTTGCAAATCTGTGTCGATTTTATTAGCCTATTCACAAGGCTCTCTCTGTTTATACGCCGAGAGTTGACTCGGTCTGCAAGAATATATAACTAAGAATAGAGCTGTGTGGCTAGTCATATGGGGTGAGAATATTCCTGGAATCATGCCAGAAACTTCTACAAAGTTTGTTGATCTATTGGAAAGGACTTGGAGATGAGCTAACAGAATAATTTGGTGGTGACAGAACTGTTGCTTCATAGCAAAACAGTAAGAGAATCATCATAGAATACCAGGTTGGAAGTGACCTCAAGGATCATCTAGTCCAACCTTTCTTGGCAAAAGCACAGTCTAGACAAAATGGCCCAGCCCCTGTCCAGCTGAACCTTAAAATTGTCCAGTGTTGAGGAATCCACCACCTCCCTGGCAAGATTATTCCAATGGCTGATTGTCCTTGTTGTGAGAGTTTTTCCTCTTGTGTCTAAGAGGGATTATTGTGAATAAATAGGTGTAGAAGAATTTGTTCCCAGCTTTTAATTACATGTAGAAGGAGAAAATTCCTGGTATTAGAGGGCATAACATCATCATCTTATCCAAATCAGTGAAATTCAAACAGGAAATAAGGTTTAAGAAGTTGGAGCAGTTTGATGAGGGAAGTGGTGAATTCATTTTAAGTCAATGCTTGATTTCTCTTGGGATATGTGCTGATTCACTTGTGTAATTTATGCCTTGATTTAGTAGGAATTCACACTATAGCACCTCTTCTAATCCAAAAATCTACACATCTCTTCAGACTTCTCTTTAATCAGTTAGTTTATTTGATGTCAGCAGAGGCCAGACGCGAGCATGAGGTGCAGTTCTCAAGACAAAAGCCCACTGTGCTCACTCTGAACTGTGGATGGCAAGGTGACCACGGTAAGAGCTTCCTTGGTTGCAGAGTGGTTGCAAGTGGACTTGCTGCTGCTCTCCACACTGCTTCTTGCCTGCATCCCATCCTAGGGCAAATCCATACTGACCCCTCTGACATGCCTACAAGTTGACACAAGCAGCAGCCTCTGGACATCTCCAAAGGCAACCACAAGTGTGGCATGTGCGTATAGCAACCAAAATTGCCTTTCATTTGCTTTACGTTGCACGATTGCGTGAACTGCTGTCCATATGATCTAGGATCACACCAGTGGGTGCCCAGACTTGCTCAGAGGTTTTACACTCCAGATCCCAGCTGGGCTTTACAGCCTCTGTGAGACCTGCAGGTATAAAGCTTCCATTTCTCAGCCAGCTCGCTGATGGTAACATGTGAAGGCAAATGGCTAACTTCAGCCATATCAGAGAGAGACGTAGGAAACTTAGAGATAATTTACAAGATTACTCCTATGTTTATTTATGTTAAGAAAAAGTAAATGTTTTTACATTAAAAAAAGGTGAATTGTAGTTGAGTGAACACTGGGGATCCAAATCAATGCTGACAGAAGCAGAAAAGGCCTCCTTTGGCTTCTGTACCATCCCCAAGACAAAGGACAAAAGATCAAGAAGGGTCTTGGGCTTGTCACCTGCAAAGGGCATGATTTGGGACAGCCTCTGCTTCACTGAACATTAATTATTGGCAAAAAGAACAAATGTTGGGTGAGAGAAGGATGGCATCCCAGTTTAGAAATCAGGATATTCTTACCTGAATTGTGTGTTCAGGTTATTCCAGGCACGAAAGTCAACTAATTTGAGGACTTCCACACCATGGGTGAGCTTCCACAGCTAAGACTATGAATCTATGTAAGTATTTGATATAGATAAGTATATTCTTCCTGTGCAAGAGTCAGCAGACATACACCACTGCTGAATTCACACCATTATTGGTTACAGAGTGTGAAACATTACACAAATTAGATAGTCATTATTCAGTTTTTAGGACAAAAAAGATAATTCTTCTGTCTCACATTATATGTTTTTCCTCATTTCTTTTATGAGAAAATTATCTTTTTAGATAGCTGATGTGTTCACATTCTTAGTCTTCAAAAATCTGTAAACTCTGTAGAGCATTATCACTTGAATAGACCAAATAAGTGTTTGAATGCCTATTCACAGATAGCTTTCAGTTAAACTGAGGCTTTGAAAACAACAAGAGAGAGCTACCAACCATATTGAAACCTAAAAATAGGTATTTACTCTAGGTTCTTAAAGCAACTGAGGACTTTTGGATGATTGTTAACACACTGTGTTAAATCTGAAGTATTGTGAGTGATATTTCCTAATTCTGATACTAGAGGTGTTATGGTAGAAAAAGATCTTTAGTGGATTTGTGAAAGTGATCTGAAAATGGGACTTTGTGGAGAGAAGCCTAATCCTATCCAAGCATAACCAAAGCTGTAGCTCCACTGAAGCCTTGCCTCTAAGGGTGGGGATTTTTTCATATGGCAGGAAAAAAAGCTCTTATGAGGTAGATTTGTTTACTCTGGGATAGCATCACTGATGTCAGCTGGACAAGTATTTACATGGAGGAATGGGGCTGGTTTTATCTGTTATCTGTGTTTGTTGTGATAATGCAGGAGAGAGGCTGAGAAGCTGCTTCTGCACTAGGCTGAGTTATATACCATGTTCATTCCTTGTGTCCCCAGGTGCACTCTGGGTTTTGGTATGGTACGAGTAAAGAGAGAAAGAAATACTCAGAGAAATGTTACAGGTTTCAGAATGAAATAGTTCAGTGAAAAAAACAAGTCTGCAAAAAACCTTTTTAAACTAAAGAATCTAACATGATGCTTTTCTGAGATTGTGGTGCATTTGTGAGAGGGACAATATGAAGATTTACACTCTGAAAACTGCTATGGGGACATTAACTCCATCTCAGCCAAACCCAATACAAGCAGTATGGATTTTCACTGCTTTTGTAGTTGAACAATTATTGAGGATGTAATCACACAAATTCAGAAATTTACCACCTCAATGTATGATTATTGAAGAATAGTAGCCATTTAATTGATTTTGATTGTTTCATTATAATTTTGTAATTACCTAAAGGCCACATAAGGTGTAAGACCTCTTGTAATAGCAAACCAGTTGTAATGCAAGTTGGCAGGAAGAATATTGGCATTAGGGTGGATGTTGGTAAGTCTACAGCATACCCATCTTAACCTACAGCACTGCCCTTCCAGCCTGGTGACTAGCAACTTCTCACAAATTAAATCTTTCTTGTAAAATGGCTTTTATAAGAAATTACAGAGTCTACATAAAACTGCACAAAAGTCTTCTCTTACCCCCTCTTTATTTCTGCTCAATTCTGTAGTGTTTTTGAAGGACCAGGAGGTTTAGGGCCCAAAACAATAATTTGATTTTCCAAGTTTTAGGCACTTGGGGATTATGAAAAGAATCATTGCTGGTTTACATTTATTTTTAATTTCTAGGATACAAATAAAATATAAAGCCAGCTAATCCCTTCACCTGCTTTAAACTGGTGATGGTTTAGGTCAGCCACACGGGTTTACAACAGCTGAGGATCCACCCCACTTATTTTTAATGCTTCCATGTCCAAATTGCCCTGCCCTATGAGGACAGGCTGAGAGAGCTGGGTCTCTTCAGCCTGGACAAGAGGAGACTGAGAGGAGACCTCAGGAATGTTTAAAAATATGTTAAGGGTGAGTGTGAGGAGGAGAGAGCCAGGCTCTGCTCCATGGCATCCAATGGTAGGACAAGAGGGAATGGGAGCAAGCTGGACCACAGGAGGTTTAGTATTAACACGAGGAGAAACTTGTTTGCAGTTCAGGTGCCAGAGCACTGGCCCAGGCTGCCCAGGAGGCTGTGGAGTCTCCTTGTCTGGAGACATTGCAGAGCTGCCTGGACACATTGCTGTGTGACCTTGTCTAGGTGATCCTGCTCTGGCAGGGGGGTTGCACTAGATGATCATTCTAGTTCCCTTCCAACCCCTGACATTCTGTGGTTCTGTGATTCTGTGAAATTGCTTTATCCCCATTTGCTTTTAAAGCATCCTTGGAGTAACAAGGCTCTGTTTATTCAGCTCTGTATTTGTCTTGAGTTCACTTTTATGAAATAGCCACAAGGGCCCCCAAAAAGGCTACATTTGTAATGAAAACACCTCCAGACAGACTGGCCCCCCCGAGGGCAATGCTGTTAGCGAATCGATTCGACAGCTCCTGACCGGGACTGAACCACTCGGGAGCACACCGAGACACTCGGTGCGTTATATGCTCCCCGTCAGCTGCTCTTAAACTCACCCCAGCCAAAAGAATGAGACTGTTTGAGGACTTGGGGAAATGTGGGCTCTGTAAAGGCTCAGCCTTCCTGTTTGGAAAAGGAGAATTTGAAAAATCTGAGAAAACAGGGAGCTACGTGTGAGAGCAGGACACGTCGGAGCGGGGGGAGCAGCACGGAGGGATGGAAGAGGTGGGAGTGGGGCAAGAAAAGGCACAAAAAGGGAGTTAGGAGGGAGTGGTAAGGTAGAAAGGAATAAGTATAAAGAGGAAAAGTAAGGAAAAGAAAACAGAGAAGAAAAACCCTGAGACAGGCAGGGAAGAAAACTCTGCCTGTGTTTTACTGATTGCCACTGGGTTCTGATGTCCTCCCTCCACAAGGGATGGAGGTGCCCGAAGGTAGACTGTAGTCGTTAAATCCTTGTTCGTGTTAAATGTAAGAAGGGTACATCTAGAAAGAGGAGCTCATTGAGACAATCAGACCATGGCCTGGCATTAGTGCTGGAAGGAGCTAGTGGTGCTCTGCCTCCAACATGGGGGTTCCTGCTCCCTCTGCTCCTTCTTTCCTCCAGATATTTGGGTGGGAGCTAGACCGGCGAAATGAAGGAGCTGTTTTCCTCTTCCTGTCCCTGGGTGCTGCGGGAGCTGGAAGGGCTCAGGAAGAGGCAGGAGGCAGAAGAGCAGGCAGGAGAGAAAGCAGGAGAACATGAGTTCAAAAGTTTTGGGCTCCAGAGTGTCCTGGCACTCAGACAGGTCCACAAAAAAACACAAAGTGAAGAAGTACACATGAGCATTGCATTTTCACTCAGCATTGCGGTTTCTTGGGCTAAGTAAGCAGTACCCAGGGTTGATTCAGTTCTTACAGGGCTTGTGGGGTAAATTTGCATTGAAGATCCTCTGCCCTAGACAAGGTGAGATGCAGCCTGCATGTCCCCCCACCATGGCCATGCCCACAGCACTGCCAGGGCTCAGCAGAGGTCAGGTTAGGGGCTGCAGGTGGTTCCTGTTCGTAGAGGGGAGTAGGGGAAACATCGGGGCAGGGGCTGGCAGGAAAACTACTGGGTCTGTGCAGGCCAGGGAGCTTGAGATGCACAAGCAGATGGGACATGGGCACTGGAGCTGAGACAGGCCTCCAGTAGCTGTGGGCTACCACTAACCCACTGTGGGATGTGCTCTAACCTGCTGTGGGATCCCCTCACCTGCTGCAGGATCCTTCTGGACCTGCTGTGGGATAGCCTCCAGCCAGCCCCAGGATCACTAGTAGACCTGCTGTGGAATGTCTCCAACATGCCATTGAGTGTCCTCCCCCAGACCAGCTGTGGGATGTCCCCTACATTCACAGGACACCCCCTGACCATCTCTGGGATGTCCTCTGAACTGCCATGGGATATCCCCCAGATGTGCTACGAGATGTTCCCCAGCTAGTCCTAGGATGTCACCCAGACCTGCTGTGGGATGTCCCCTACACTCACAGGACGCCCTCCGACCCGCCTTGGGACGTCCCCTGGACTTCTATGGGACATTCCCTCGGATCTGCTGCGGGATGCCGCCCCGCTGTGGGCTGCTCCCGTCCCGCCGCTGCGGCTCTTTTCCGCAGCCGCGCACCTGGGCGCGGTGTGTTGCGCGCGGCGCTCCGCGGGAGCGGGGCTGCCAAGGGCGAGGGTGACTCACGCCGCCGGCAGCCCCCGGCTTTATAACGGCTGGGGCGGCTACCGCGCACGGCTCCGCTGCGCCGCGCTGCGCCCGCGGGGAGCGCAGGGACCGCGGGACGGCACCATGAGGAGCTTGCGCGGAGCTCTGCCACGGCCGGTGTTGCTGCTACTGCTGCTGGTGGCAGTGCTGCTGGCCGCGGGGCACGGAGCTGTCATCACCGGGGTGAGCGCTGCCGAAAGGCACCGACGGGACACGCCGCACCCGCAGTGGCACCGGCAGCGGCGGGAGGGCTCGAGCCGGGCAGGAGATCGGCAAAGGGCTTGAGCGGGGGCTACCACCGCGAGGAGCGGGGACAGGACTCCGGGGGCTGACTGCAGGGAGTGATAGCGGGACGTGGGGGCAGAGCGGGATAAGTGATGGCGGGGTGTAGAGGAGGTCTCTGGCGTGAGGGATCCACCGAAGTGGTAGTCTGTCTGGGGTCTTCAGGATCTGTCCGGGATGAGGGATCCCCGGAGACGGGGATCTCTCTGAGGTGAGTAATGCCAGGACTTGAGAATCTGTCCGGGATGAGGGAAGTCTGGAGGTGGGCGTCTATCTGAGGTGGGCACTGTCGGGAGTCAGGGGTCTCTTCGGGATAAAGGATGCTAGGGCAGAGGGGTCTTACGTAGGGTGAGGGATGCCCAGAATGATTCTCCCTCTGGTCTGGGTAATTACCGGGACTCGAGGGTCTGTCTGGGATAAGTGCTACCAGAGTGCAGGGGAGGTTTCTCTGCTGAAAGGGATGCCTGGAGCTGGGGGGTCTCTCTAGAGTGGGCAATTATGAAATTTGGGGATCTGTATGGAATGAGGGATGCTCAAACCTGGGGGTCTCTCTGAGATGGACAATATAGGAACCCAGAGGTCTGCCTGGAATAAGTGATGTCAGGGAAGAGAGGTCTCACACAGGATGAGGGATACCCAGAGCTAGGGATCTCTTTGGGGTAAGTAATAACCGAAGCAGGGCTGTGCCAGGGCATGAGAGATAGCAGAGCTTGGAGTCTTGTCTGGGGTAAGAGGTATCAAAACTTGGAGGCTTTTCTTGGGTGAGGGATGCCTAGAACTCATGTTCTTTCTGCACTAAGTGAGACCAGAGCTTGGAGGTCTCTCTAGTGTGAGTGATGCCAGCATAGGGGGGGCGGTGGTGGTCTCTCTCTATGGTGAGTGACACTAGGATTTGTAGGTGTCTGGGATAAGGAATGCCACAGTGTGGGGTCTGTTGCTTTGGAGTGAGGGATATGATGGTGTGGGGTCTGTCGTTTTGGGGTCAGGGATGCCTAGAGTCTGTAGTGAGGTATCTCCAGTCTGATCTGTGAGCGTGCAGAGACTCCAGCTGCTTCTGCAGGACTGGAAGCTGTCCTTTTGTAGTGTCCCCCCCGCCACGCAGCTGCCCCCAAAACTGCCCTGGGAGGGCCCTGTGTGGGGCACTGCACTGCCTACTTCTGCACCCTGTGTTTCTCCAGTCCTACCATGTATGAGGTACTGATACTGCAATCATCACAGAATGCTGCTTGGGCTTTTTTTTTTGAGTATGACTGTGCTGCTTTTTTTTCCTCACTAGCCACCCATTGCAGATGATTCCTCTATTGTTGTTGTTGTTTTCAGGCTGAAGATTTACTTTGGTTGTGAAAATATTGTTTTTCCCCAAAGCTGTTATTTAAGCTGATGTGTTGCATCATCCTTAAGTAAAATTATTTCTTCTTTTTTTAGTGTTTACTTTGGATTAATAACCCAGTACTCCCATTCCTTTGAGAGCTTACATGTCTTTTGTAACCACCAGAAGTTGTATGTACAGCAGCTGATTACTCCATGGCCATTCAGGCTTCTTCTGGACTTCAGTGAAGTCCCTGAAACAGCTTGTAGGCATTTCACTGGATGTCAGATCAGTTCCCAGGATTGATAAATTTTCAGAGCAGGGAGTGTGAAGGATTTTTTTAATATTTGAGGATTTCAAGTTCTTTTTAAGTAGAAGTCTTTCCAGCAATGGAGGACCAGTTTATCTATGTCTATTAGAGTTGTGGCTACACCTTTAAAGCATAATCGATCCATTAAATAAAGTAATTGTGAAGCATTGAATAACAGATCAAGGACAAGGCAGATTCAAAAAGTAAAAGTAGATTACAACTAGAAAATGTTAATTTATTAATTATTGCATTACATTTCTGCCTAAACTACTTTGATGCATTTTTGGCTTCTGATGAATGATCAAGTCTCAGATGAGCTGTTGTAGGTGTTCCCATGACTGTCCTCTAAACCTGGAAGATGCTTTTCCTTTGCAATTTAAGGACTTGATTCAAACCTTCCTCACTTCAGTGGTGGTTCATGTGCTGACTTCAGTAGCCTTTGGAGCTGGCATCTCATCTGGGACTTTTTAACTTCCACACAACTGTGTTTAAATAGGGTGCTGAAGAGGAATGTCCTTCCTGTTGTGTCCAGTGAAGGTTAGAAGTAGAAGTACAAACCACACCTTGCAGATAAGGTGTGGGCAGGAGCACTTGGGTTGAATATTTTCAAAACTTGTCATGCATTTTTGGGAAGGGAGCTTCAAAAGTTCTGCCAGATGGATAAATATATATATATATATGTATGTATATGTACATATATGTACACGAGGGTGGTGGAACACTGGCACAGGTTGCCCAGGGAGGTGGTTGAGTTCCCATCCCTGGAGGCATTGCAGGTGAGGCTTGCCAGGGCTCTGGGCAAGCTGCTCTAGTTGGGGATGTCCCTGGCCACTGCAGGGGGGTTGGGCTAGATGAACTCCAGAGGTCCCTTCCAACCCAAACCATTCTAGGATTCTATGTATGTGTGTGTGTGAGTTTTAAGAAGAAATTGTTCAGCACATTGTTTTAGACACCTTTGCTTGCTGGGATATACTCAGACCTGTTTTGTGGCTGAGTGGTACTTTGCTCCAGGACCAGTCCCAAGGAGATGAATGGGGTTTGAGATGCACTGAGAGAAAGAGGGAGTCAGGAGCTGACAAGTAAGGAATAACAGAGCCTGTGGCTCCAGCTGAGCTGTGGATGCCAGCAGCCAAAATCACTGGATATGCAGGGGTTTTGTGAGTAGGGCAAACATAGATCACTGGAGTGCCTTTTTTCTTTGTCTTTTTTTTTTTTTTTTTTAATGAGAAAGGTTGTAAAGTAAATATTATCTACCTGGCAGGCTCTAGTGGTAGTTTTATGACCATATTAGTCTTCCAAGCAAATACTCTGTGTGTTTGGGCTTACCTGTAGCACAGATCTGCCTTCTTCATTGCACGTGTGTTACGGAGGAGTGTTAGCTCTTTGGGTTACTCACACTATTTAATATCTTGACCCTAATGTAACAGCTTTTTCTTAGATTACTGGCTAATCTGTAAATACGTATTTAGATCTGGCTTCTGCTGGTTGAACAAGTGTAATATTTACCCAGTAGAGCACAGCCTAATGGCATTTATCACGTAAACCCCAAAGTTAGATGTGTAAGCTTTTTGCCTCAAGTGAATGTTTGTTCTGATACACAAGCTTCCCCAG
Source organism: Bucco capensis (assembly GCA_013396975.1). NCBI lineage: Eukaryota > Metazoa > Chordata > Aves > Piciformes > Bucconidae > Bucco > Bucco capensis. The sequence continues at coordinate 468,804 of VWZO01020232.1, read as the reverse complement.
AGCTGTTATCTTTTTATGTACATTTTTACAAGCTGCCTCTTTATGTACTGCTGACCAGTGCTTTTCTGTTGCCAGGCATTAAGAAAGTAGTGAGTTAATTAAGCTCACCTTTGGGGTGTAATCAGAACCTTTAACTACCAGCATTTCTCTTTAGAAGACTTTGCATTAAATTCATGTAATAAAAAGTCTGAGAAGTTTTCAGTTAAAAAATAGGTAAAAGGTGTGCAGCAACCTGTTTCCAAACTCCAACATGTCAGTTGCTCTTCATGATTTCTGGCTTTTAAAACATACCCAAGAGCTCAGATTTTTGTTTGTGCTTATCTTAGTTTTATTGGGTAAATGCTGAAATATTTCCCCCCTCTTTGCAGGAGGAATGCTACCACAGTAGCATTTTCTTGGATGTGGACACTTAGGCAAAGAATTTCCTATTACACATTCAAGACCTCTTTTTAGTTACATGTAATTCTAGATAACAACCACAGAATCCACAAACTGCTATTTTATCAGCTCCCACTTGGACTTCTTGAGCAAAACTTTCATGCAATCTTGCATTTGCAAATGCACTGAACTATAAGATATTATCCTAAGAAAATAGAAGGAATAGTTACTTAAAAGTATTTAATTAATGGATAATTTCCCATCTTAGCTTGTCTGTAAGACAGGCATTATTTACTCTTTGGTCCTTGCACTCACCTGAGTTCTCTCAGACTCCGTTCTGGGGAAGCAGAGTGCCATGGTCCATCTGTGCTCAGATGTTGGGACTGTAAATCACTGACAGTCCTGGATTTGACCCTGAGCAACTCCATAATGTGGTTATGGCTTTAAACATCCTGGGCTCACCTGGGATGCCAGGAGCCTATACCTTCAGATCCATGGGAGATATGATCAGCCTTCAATCTTGCTCAGCCTTAACCAGGCATGATACCTTGTGGGGGTTCAGAGGCAGCTCTTGAACACCTGATCTCTCTTATTTCTGGACTATAATTATTATTCACTTTCTTATTGCTGTCTTGATCTCCAGGCCTGCGACCGAGACCATCAGTGTGGAGCAGGGATGTGCTGTGCCATTAGCCTCTGGATCCGCAGCCTGCGGATGTGCACGCCGATGGGCAATTTGGGAGAGCAGTGCCACCCTTTGAGTCACCGAGTGAGTCCATCACTGGGGTGATGTGGGAGAAACAGCAGTGGGAATATACTGTGCTGTATGTCATGTTACATAAAAACTATATGGGTGCAAATGGCGGGAAATGCCCTGTGAGTTTCCATAGCCATCTACTTGTATCCGTAGGGAAACAGCACTGAAGGGATCTACGTAAGGAAATATATTACTGTCAGAATTATGCTGAAGAGAATCTGAGGAAAAAAGCACTACATGCTTCCCAGATTTTATATTAATTTGTTGCTGGTTTGCTTTGTTACGTGATCCAAAACAGCTTTAGCATTCCCAGACCCAACCCTGCCAATTCCCACACGTGAGCAGAACAGCAAATGCCACTGACCTCAGTGGAACTGGACCAGATCCCATCACAAGCATAGAAGTGTCACCAGTTGGTGTTGGGACACCTGGTACATCACTGCAGCATGGTCACTGTCATCAAACAGCAGTGTCCTGTAGTACTCCAGAGACTGAGAGCCACTGGTGCCTTCAAAAGCCATTGAGAAGGTGTTGACACAAACTTGTACATGAGAAAACTCACTGCAGGCTCTCTTTCCTTCTATTCTACCTATTACTTTCCAATACATGTCTATGCATACATATGTACACGCACATTTATATATAAAACTAGTTACATATTAGTACACTGTTAAATGATAAAGTATATTATTCTTCTAATGGTATTAACACATTTACTTAAGACTATATAATTATCTATATTCTACATACTATGAAAAAGGCTGTTTATTTAAAGACTGCATGGGATGTCACCAAGGAGTCTGAGAATCTGTTGATCTTTAGGGAGGACTATGGCTCAAGAGTCATCATGTGAAAGAATTAAGGCAATAAATTTAGACTACCAATGTGCAGCTAGTAAACTGCCTCTCACTGTTTCATCCAATGCATGGCTTCTCAATTTGGGATCTATGGTTTGCTTTCTCAGTTTTAGGAAGTTCAAGGCTCTGTTCGATTACCCTTAAACTTTTAAGTCTTCTGCTGTGATATTATGAACTGTATGCTCATTTTTTACTCTGTAATGCAGCAGGCTTTTCTTGTAAAGGCTCTTGGCATTAACAGGAGCCTCAGGATAAGAGATATTGTCTTCTACAAGGGTTTTTATGAGCTTACTGCTATTGGGCAGTAATTTATACTGTAATATATTTTAAGCTAATTGCCTGCATAATTACAATCAGAGAAGGTGCCTGTCCACCTCAGACTTACAGTCACGGTCACTGATGTCTGTAAGCTTTATGAGGTTAGTTTTAGATTTAGATTTCTCACCTCACTGCTTTTCAAACACAACGCAAACAGATTTGCAGGTTATGTACACACCAGGCACCACCATGGCCATGCCACCACCTCAGGGACCTCCAAGGGGGTCTGGAGATATCCTGGAAGAGATGGCTGGCAGTTGGAGTTCCACCTTCTCATTTCCTTCTCAGCAACTAGATGGGGTTGGCTGGATGTGGTTAACCACCTCCGTTGGCTTTGCAGAGGCAGGGTTTGCAGGCAGGCCTAGGCAGGTGTGGTTTGGCAGGTCAGCAAAGTGAGTTGGCAGTATGGGGATGGTTTTGCTGTCACTGTGCTGCTTGCACATAACCCCCACGTCTCTCTCAGAAGCTCCCTTATTTCCTTTTCACCTACAAACTTCCATTGCTTTGTGCTCATTATAAACCAGTGCTGGGCACATGGACTTGCAAGGCATGCCCCAGCTCATCTTGTATAGCCAGCACCAGCTCTGGCCACATGGGCTCTGCCTACCCTTGCAGAAGCTGCATGCCCTGGCCAAGCACTTGTCCTGCAGAGCTGTCACCTGCTGCCTGTCCCCAGCTGGGTGTCTTATTAAGCCACATCTTCAGCGTGGGAGTTCTGCTGAGAGGAACATTTCCTTGCAGCAAATGTAATGTTTTGAATATATCACTGGAGCTGTCAGAGGGCTGAGAGGTACCTCTGAGTCAGCCTTACCAGCCTGAACAGCTCAGATTTTAGGTTTTTCTGTAGTGCTGCACGTGGGCACCCAAGATGTGTGATTCCCACAGGGAGTCCCCAGTACCTGTGGTCGGTGGTCTCTGTGCTCACCTTGGGGCAGAGGGGCCATGGTGGATGGCACAGGGAAGCTCACAGCATCTCTTTCTCTGAGATTGCTCTTCAGATGGTGCTGGGCAGGGGGTTGGTGCTAGCCCAGGGGCACTGCAGGACATGGGAGAGTTCCCCCAACACCCAGTGGGGTGTCACACGAGTTGTGCAGGTCATAGAATGACAGATTGGTTTGGGTTGGAAGGGACATTTAATGGTCATCTAGTCCAACACACCTGCTAGAGCAGGTTGCTCAGAGCCCCAAACAACCTGACCTGGAATATGTTCATGGATAAGATATCTACCACCTCTCTGGGCAACTTGGGCCAGTGTTTCATCATCCTCAGCATATTTTTTTTTCCTTCTATCTTGCCAAAATCTCCTTCTTTTAGTTTAAAACCATCACCCCTTGTCCTGTCCCAACAAGTCCTGCTAAAAAGATTGTCTACATTAAGTTCTTGGTGTGATACACAGGGCAAGATGTGGGACAAGGGGAAATGGTTGCAAACTGAAGGAAGGGAGATTTAGATTGAATGTTAGGAAATAAATTCTTCACTCAGACGTTGGTAAGGCACTGGAACAGGCTGCCCAGAGATGTTACATATGCCCCATCCCTGGCAGTTTTCAGTGTGGTTGGATGTGGCCCTGGGCAACCTGGTCTAGTGTGTGACATCACTGCCCATGGCAGGGGGCTTGGAACCTGATGATCTTCAAGGTCCCTTCCAACCTCAGCCATTCTATGACTTTACCTCCTTTGCCTTTCTTACAGAGAAAATTTGCACACTGACATCAAACAATACTGGAAAATGAAAACCACAGGCTTAAAACACTCAGAAATCTGTAAATGAGGGAATTGGGGCTGCTTGCCTGGCTGGCGGCAGTGGCTTTGGACCTCTGTGCTTCCCTGGCTACATCCCACTGGATGCTCATTGTGCTCTGCTGGCTGTCAGCACCATGACTCTTGGCTATGCTGTCCTGCTCAGCTTGGCTCATCTGCTGGCAGAGGCACAGCTCCTGTAAAAAGACAGAGCTTGTGATCAAGTTGCTGAGGAGTGTCAGCACGTGTGCATGTCGTGGCACAGTTCAGTGTGTCTAATCCAGCACATATGTGTGCTCCCTGCAATGCAGCGTGGCTGGACGAGGGTGGCATGAGATGGGGAAACTTCTGCCCTCTGGTGAGAAAGGATCCTGCTCAAAGGGAGGTCAGTGAGATGACCTCCAGAGATTCCTTCCAGCCAGAGCTGCCACAGGACCCTGTGGTTGCTGGGTCCTGTGGCTGAGAGGCTGCTGTGTGCCATATGGCAGTGCAGCAATGGGGGCAAGCAGAAACCCCTGCAGAGTCAGCACCACAGAACGTGATGCTAAAGGGCTGTGCAGTTTCACAACAGACTCCTTTATGAAACAGGAGTAAATGGAGAACATGTGTCAGAGGTGTAGGCTTACACAGCAACACTGCCCCTTCCATTTTTCTCTTAGTTGTGGCTTGACTGGGAAATACAGAATCACACAGAATCGTTAAGGTTGGAAGAGACCTCGAAGATCATCAAGTCCAACCATACCTATCACTCCCATGCCACTAAACCATAGCCCTAAGTATCATATCTATGGGTTTCTTAAACACCTGCAGGGATGGTGACTCCACCACCTCCCTGGGCAGCCTGGACCAATGTCTAACAAACCTTTCAGTGAGGAATTTTTTCCTGACATCCAATCTGGTGCTACTTGAGGCCATTTCCTCTTGCCCTCTCTCTGTTAACCCTGGAGAAGAAATGATGGGGTTGGCTTTGCCATCTGCTCTCTAGCCCTTGTGGGGATCTCCTGCCATGGAAGGAGGCAGGGAATGTTTGCCATATCCCAGCTATCCATCCAAATTCATCTCCCCAAGCACTACCATGACTGTCCTCCCTGACCCTGATGCCTGTGCTCCTTGTCCCCAGGTCCCTTTCTCCGGGCAGCGGATGCACCACACCTGCCCCTGTCTCCCTGGCCTGGCCTGCCTACGGACTGCTCCCACCAAATTCAAATGTTTACCAGACTTCAGGAAAGAAGATGTCTTTTTTTAGCAGGAGCTGTTTTCTGCACTGGAAAGAGCCACTTGAGGCATTCTTTTTCTCGTTGTGACAAACAAGGTACTTGCCAGGGGAAACCTTTCACCATCCTTTCCTGCCTCACCAATATCAAAACTGAAGATGAGATACTGTGCTGTAGTGGCCAAGGCTTTCAGGAGGGACATGCAGTGGTGGATGTTTTCATTTTGGGGTGAGCAAAATGACATCTGCTAAAGCCATGCTGCTTTCTGAGCCCAGGAGCTCAGTGACTTCTGAACTGTGTCATGGTCTTCATGGCTCCATCTGAACCCCAGAATGAAAACATCTGAAATGACTGCCACTTTGGGAAAGTTTTGGCCATATTTTTACACTTTGGACTGTCTGAATTGAACTGAGAGTTGAATAATTGCATAGTGTGAAGTATAAGACAATTGCAAAAAACCTATATGTAAGTTATATTTGCTAATATATATATTATACATTATATTTCCTAATATTAATATGACTGTATTTGTAAGTTAGGCACACCTCTAAGGTAAAAGTTTAACCAATAGATGTAGTTTTTACACTTTTTAAAAGTGGCAGGTGAAACCAAAGCATTTCAATATTCAAAGCATTAAGAGATTTTGTTATCTTAGTATTTGAAGATGAGAAGTTGTTGTTACTTGAGTTGGTGTAAAACTACCTGATCATCTCAAACTATGTATTAAGATGTAGTTTATATTAAAAATAGGACCCTTGGAATTTATTGTAATGGGCTGCCTGACTTCTTGTATATGTAGCAAATTTGCTGTGTAAAAATTCTGTATCAGAATAATGGCAGTATATGATTTGATTTATTTTAATATTATAACATTATTTTGTCATTGTGGTTTTCTGGTTTTGTTCAGTGCATTCTGTTATCACACACTCAATTCACCCAAGCTAGCAGAGCTCCTTACAAATAGCTTAGCAAAAGATTAGTTGCTCCTGGCTGCTTTTAGGGAAACTCAGCAGTTTTCAAGGCATGAACTCCTTAACCAAGCTGCAGTTTTAGATGATGGAGGAATCTTGATGTAGCTAATATGAGAGGTTTTTCTTGGCATGTGTCTCAAAGGCTCGACTTTAGCCCAGCAAACATAAAATTGGTAGGTTTTCTATGAAGTACTGTGCAACTTCATATTTACTTGTCAGTCCCTGGAGCTGGAATTCCAATAGTTTGTGTGAGTTTCACACGTTTCTTGCTCTCAGACACACAAACATATGCTGGAACTGGAAAAGTGAAGTCATTCATCTTCCAACAATCAGTGCTTTGCTGCTGATGATGATGGAGGGGTGGGTTGAGAGAAGTTTGCATGCTTGTTTTAAGGCAAACACCTGTATTGCTTAGAGAAGATGAGAGATGTCCTGGTGAGTTTATTAGGTACCTCCCACTGGGCTCCACAGCCTCCCTGAGGAGTCAGAAAGGAACAACTGGACTTGTTAATTTGCCAGATCCTACATATGTTAGAAAAATAAATATCTGAAGAGACAGGATTGCATCTGCCTCGATCAAGACAAGGCTCCCAGCCTCAGGGCTCCCACTCCTAAACCTATATACTTTGGTTCACCCTTTGCAGTTGCAATACAGCAGCTGTGCAAGGGGCAGCAGACTCAGGTCCTGTACAGGCTGGGGGATGAGATGATAGAGAGCAGCCCTGCAGAAAAGGACTTGGGGTGCTGGTGGATGAGAAGCTGGCCATGAGCAAACAGTGCATGCTGGCAGCCCAGAAGCACAATGGCATCCTGGGCTGCAGCAAGAGAAGCGTGGCCAGCAGAGCCAGAGAGGTGATTGTGCCACTGCACTCTGCTCTGCTCACACCTCCTCTGCAATACTGGGGCCAGCTCTGGAGCCCTCAACACACAAAGGACATGGAGCTGATGGAGCAGGTGCAGAGGAGGCCACGAGAATGCTCAGGGGCTGGAACACCTCTGCTCTGAGGACAGGCTGAGGGAGCTGGGATTGTTCAGCCTGGAGAAGATAAAACTTCGGGGGGACCTACTAGTGACCTTCCAGTACCTAAAGGGATCTTCCAAGCAGGCTGCAGAGGGCCTGTTTGCAAAGGCCTGGAGGGAAAGGACAAGGGGCAATGGTTTTAAATTGGAGAAGAGTAGATTTAAACTGGACATTAGAAAGAAGTTCCTCCCCACGAGGGTGGTGGAACACTGGCCCAGGTTGCCCAGGGAGGTGGTTGAGTTCCCATCCCTGGAGGCATTGCAGGTGAGGCTTGCCAGGGCTCTGGGCAAGCTGCTCTAGCTGGGGATGTCTGCAGGGGGTTGGACTAGATGAGCTCCATGGGTCCCTTCCAACCCAAATGATTCTATGATTCTATAGGAGAATAAAAAAGAAAGTCTGAGGTGCCACCAATGGTAATTTTATATGTGATCTGTATTAATGTTACCAGGTACAAAGTGCCTGTATTAGCTGTGAAGTCCAGAGGGGCTCATCACTAACCCCAAGTGCTGGATTGTGCTGGTGAGAGACAAGCTCATTCCCATGTTAGTGCAGTGACATGTAAGCACTGCAGGAATTCCCACAACCTGGATTTAAAAACAAGTCTAAAACTTGATCCTACCACTGTCACATAATAGTGGGCCTCCCCAAACACCCTGGGTCTGCAGAGGGGGAATGCACTGGGAGCTTGGAGATTGCTTTTCTGTCCATGTCTATCAGTATAAAATTAGCTTAACAACATGGACTCGTCTATCAGTATAAAATTAGCTTAACAACATGGACTCCAATTTACATGGCTAGGGAAAATCAAGAAGGAAAAATGTGTATGTGTCCTATCTTTTGCTCCATTCATTTTTTACCTGAATGCATTGTCATGGTGCTCAAAACAATGAGCCACATCAGGAAACACCAGTCCTGCTTCTCATCTCCCACTGGCACAAATCACCAGTGACTCCACTGAAGGTAATAATCCTGGTTTACATCACTGTAAATGAGTGGACAATGATGTCTGCTGTCTGCCTTAGACCTGCCAAACTGAACTCCTAGGAGAGTTTATCAGACAAGAACAGAGCAACTCTGCAGTTGTAATTTGTGCCAATTAACTAGGGAGATTAAGCATTTATCTGGGTGATGAGAACAGCCCCAATTACATGAGTTCAAAGTTCACACCATCTATAGGAGGGCAAAGTGCTTGGGTCCTCAGATGCTCCTGGAAAGGGCACTAGGAAGGTGCTTCTTTGAGAGAGACATTATTCTCTATTTTTCCTTGAGGGGCTTCTCCACACCTTCCCTGGTGCCACCAGAGTGCAGCTGCTAATGTAAAAGAGCTCAAGGCACAACTTTCACCATCCTACATCCCCAGTATATTCACTTTGCAATAATTATCACAACTGCCCTTGTAGGAATTGTCATTAATTGACCCTCACAATGAAGGTTAGTTGATTTGAGAGATCATTTTGGAAGGAAGCTTAAGCTTTTGCATCCCAATTCTTTCCTAAACTCTGGCCTAATGAATTATCTTTTCTTCCATCCTAGGGGAGATTTCCTAATCCAAGTGCACCTGCCTTTAATTTCTTTTTGCAGTGGAAGGAGGAAAAAAAAAAAGCCCTTTACCTTTGCTTTACAGTGATAATAGGTAAACCAGTAGCTACAAGAAGTATTTCAAACCATAAACAGCCCTTCTGCTTCTCCCTTTGAGGCAGATTTTGGCTTAAGGAGCACAGCAAACTGCACTCGATGGGAAGGATGGAAAAGGTTGTCAGCCTTGAGCCAGTTGTGCCAGGAAAGGTTTTCTGCAGCCTCCTGTGCAGCTCAGTTTGCCTCAGCATCACTCTGGCAATAATCCCACACCAGGAACAGCTTCTTTGCCTGCCTGGGAGGAAGGGGTGAGGGCAGGCCCTCACAGGAGAAATTAGAGAAGAAAGGAGAACAAAAACCACACAGCCCTGGAAGCAGCTTTGTGAAAGGGAAAAGTCTCATTCTCCAGTGCTTGTGGCTTTTGAAGAGAGATTCTGGCTTAAAGGCTTTTCTTTATTCACTCCACTTTGGAGTGAATACCAGCATTTGGTTTAATTTTATTAATATTGGAGTAATGCTATTAATTATTAATAGAAATGTGTGCATTAATTTTTAATATTGTATTAATATTTATATTGCAGATATGCTATAGAATAATGATGATATCACACCAAGCTGTAGGAGTTTCTGTGTTTATTACCAGATATTGGGTTAGCAGAGAGCCATGCCACGAATGAATACCATCACATAGAAGGAGTTGCTGCCTTAATTTGATTATATGCTAATTAGGAAAGGTGAAGTAAGGTGTTTTGGGTTTGCAGGTGCACAGCTGGCCAAGCAAGCATCCACCTGCAAGCCTGAGGGGGATGAAAGGAAAGCTCTGCTGCCAAGCTGGAGAAAACTCAGCTGAAGCTCAGCTTCATCAGCATCCTCCTGCCCACAATTGCCCCCTGGGAAATTGTGTCAATTTTTTATATATGTGGGGGGGAGAATGTTACAAAGTCTTTGAGTGAAGAGGTGACACAAAATGGACTTTCCTGGTTGTGTGGCAAGTGGGATCCAGATCTGCATGGGTGTTTACCTAGAGACAGGTCACCCTAACCACAACCATGGTTTTACAGAAAGAAGTGAGGCTAATTTACTTAGACCAACAGCTTACCCAAATAAGGAGAGAAAATTATGAAGCAACACAAGTGCAAGGTAAGAAACAAGTTGGTTTATATTCTTTTGTAATTGGGATAAAGGTCTTAAGCTTGTTATTACCCCAAAACACTAGTGTATTAGAAACTCTTATATATATAACACTTATATAGTCTTGTTAAAAGGTACTTTGCTAATTTGCTTTGTCAGCATAATATAGTGTGATGATGAATAATGAGTACAGGCAGAGATTTGAAGTCCTAACTGATCTTTCTCCCTCACCCCAGTAGCTCTCTGATTTGTTATTACTGCACAGATGGATATTCAAAAGAAACAGAAGGTGCTAAGAATCCCTTGATTTAAACAAGATGTCTCAGGAATTTGATCTTGACAATGTGTAACATGTTTTCTAGAAGGAATTAGAAAATTGCAGGAAGAGAAAAGACTGTGCAAATACAAGAGGATTTTAACAATAGCAAAATCAATGTGCCTTTCTCTATCACATAGCTATGAAATGCCAAACCAGCAGGGGTGCAGCTGTTAGGCTAATCAATAATTCTGAGCACAGGAATGGAGATGGGTTTAATGCACATCAAACACAGAGCAGATCACCTGTCTTTTTTCCAAGGAGAGCCCTGAGGGCATGCAGACTGAGCCCAATGCAATAGGATACATCTCAATGCTTTGGCAGGGCAGATTCTCCTGTATGATCCAGCCACACAGGAGAAGGGAGGTAGCCTTTGGGCCACTCTGGCTGGTCATCAGGGCTGGGAAAGGCTGAGTGTGGAGAGCTGAAGCTGAGTAGCCTGGTGCACTGAATGGAAGGCAGGAGGTTTCATGGCAAGAAATACAATACAGGATAACAGCAAAGTGTGCAGGAAAGGATGGATGAGCAATGCAACCATACAGCCCCAAAGGTCTGAGGATAAGACAGCTTAGTACAGGGCAAAAAGGGATATATGCACCATGTAAAATGATAGAGAAACTCCTCTGCAAACCCTGATTTGCTTGGGAAACTGGGTACTTGTTAATTGTGCACCAGGAGTGCCCGGATCATTGCTCTATTGTACCATGGCACCAGATATCAGCATCTCACAGGCAAGTCCCTGTCCCTAGGAGATTACAAATCTCACAGACCAGATAAAACAGGTGTCTGTGCTGTCCACAGCATCTCTGCAGCCTGAGCTAGCCTGGATGCAGAGCTCTCCCTGTGCCATGTCCCAGCAGGTGATATGGGAAGGCTGGGCTGTAGCTGTGTCCCTGCCAGCACCCCACAGACAAGAGTGTAGGATTGACCCCCAGGGCTCTGCATTGCACTGCATGGGCAGCAGATCATTTCCAGGGCTGGGAATCCCACCCAGGCTTCCCAAACCCCAGCACTGTGCCTCTGCCACAGCATCACAACATGTGGAAGGGATTAAATCTGCTTTAAAATGTAATGCAGCTTTGTAAATCCCAAGCAAGCAGCCTGAAACATGGCTTGGCTGCAGCCAACTGAGTCAGGCTAAGCCTTGTTATTTGCTTTTTCTCTTGTAGGTGTGAGTGCACTTATGTCACTTCATGCAGACATTTGTAGGCTCTTCCAGGGCAAGCAGGCAGTCTTGGCTCTTGTTGCAAAGAGTTCACAAACCAGTAAAGCTGCTATTAATTTCTGTGGGGAGGGGGAAGGCAAGGCTGGGCCTACCTCCTTCTATTTACTCCTCTGGGCTATTCTGGAGCCCAGGCAGCAGAGCACATCTCTAACTGACTTGAGAAAGTCCAGCTTAGGGAGAGGCACTGGTGAGGCAACTGCAGACATGCTCCCTTTTTCCACTGCATCATGTCAAATGAGTGGATTTCCTTTTTTTTCTTTTTCTTTTCTCCTCCCTAATTTCTTCTCTCACATGGGTGAAACCTTGAGAGGAAGATCCCCCACCCCTTCAAATTCAATGGCAAAACTTCCTGTCTGCAGCAGTGTCCCAAGTTCAACTCCCTTCCTGCCCTAGTTTCATTAAGCTCCTCAAAGTCACTAACAAACCTTTCACATGTTGCAACAGAGCCTTCAGCTATTTGGGTTTGGTTCACATCACTCAGACAGATATTACACAAATGGAGAGCAAGAAAAAGGCTGTCTGGCTTGGAGTTTAGCATCTATTGAGGAGGAAAATCAGCACTGAAGGGAGGTCCTGCAGAGCCTGGCTTCTGCAGCTTCCTTCATCACCCTGCCAGGAAGTACTTTGGTGGTAGACTCATAGAAGCATTTAGGTGGTAAAAGACCTTTATGATCATTAAGTCCAATTGTTAATGCAACACTGCCAGGTCACCACTAAACCATGTCTCTCAGCACCACATCTCCATGTCTGATAAAAGTCAGGATGCTCTTGGCCTTTTTGGCCACCTCAGCACACTTCTGGCTCATGTTCAGCCACTGCTGCCCAGCACCCCTAGGTTCTTTTCTGCCAGGCAGCTTTCCAGCCACTCGTTCCCAAGCCTGGAGTGTTGCATGGAGTTGTTGTGACCCAACTGCATGATCTAGCACTTGTCCTTGTCCTTGATGCTAGCCTAAACATGTTCCTCCTTGCTTTCACACCATGGCTCCAAGCTTTACCACTGCCTGTGATTCTGCTAGCTCCTTGGCTCGGGTGCCCACGTTCTCCCCCTTTAGTCACACTGCAGCTTGGCTGAACATATTGCACGTTCATCCTCCTTCCTCCACACCCAGATGTCTTCTGTGGCTCTGCTGGAGCTTGCTCCTCAGGGCAGGTTGGCATCACAGGCACCCGAAGCTGGTCTCTCTGCCCTGGGGCCACTGGAGCCCCATGACACCCAGGGGACCATTCCCCTTCCTCCCTTGGCACAGCATAGTGAGGGACCTGCTGTGTAGTGTGAGTGTGCAAGGACTAATGAGGGAGGAAACAGAGAAGAAAAAAAGCCCAGTTGATTTACTCAACTATCAAGCTACTCAACAGTTTCCTTTCCATCACCCTCTTGCAAGCAGTCGGTGACAGATGGGGACAGATTGAGTGGTTCGATGGAGTGAGGAAATATTCTACTAAATCATTCCTCCTTCTCTCACTCTCAGAAAGCACCCAGACTCCAGCCCTTTCTTCTGAATTGTCCTGCGTTTCCCTCTGGATTTTTTTCTATTTTAATGACAAAGCCATTTTAGCTCTACCTCTATTAAAATTTCTGTGAGAAGCAAGAACTGGTATTTAGAAGGCATGATAAATTGGGTGTTGTAAAACAGGGAGCAAAAGGAAGGAATGAATCACCACGTGACAGAGGGTTCTGGTACTGTTTACTGGTGTTTCTGAGTGCTTTTTGGCCCTGTGTGCCCACCCCCAGCCCCCAGTGCAGGGACCATGGCTGGGCAGGCAGCAGGCTCCAGGGCAGGTGTGCTGTGGGCAGGCTCACACTGCATGTCTCATAGATGGAAGATGCATTTTTTTCCTTGGATTATTTGTTCCATTGGTTAATCATCCTCACACAAACACAGGATTATTATTATTAATTACTATTATTGTTATTTTAAATGACACACCAGTAAATAACATTCAGAACCTTTAGGATGGGCTTTCTCTTCTCTGAGTGATCTCCGGATTTCAGTCTACTCTATTAGTGCTGTGATAGCTGCCTAAAATTATCTGGGACTTCCCAGCTTCCTTGTGCTCTTGCAAGGCTAGCTTTGAACTTGAAAGCCTCCTACACAAAGTGCTGTATGCTATCAACCTGGTCACAGTAGAGGTGAAAAATGTGGCACTGAAGAAAGTGGCTTTCTGATAAATACATCTACAGTACAACCATGCATGACTCACAAGATCAAAGGCAGAGTGCAAGTACTGAGGTCATTAAACATGAATAGAAATACAGAAATGCAACAGCTTGCATTAAAGGCTTAGCTTGACTTTAAAGTTAAGTGATGAAAGCTTATGTAGTCAGCAATTGTTCACCCGTGATAATGCTCTACTCTTGCCATCAGTGGTTCTGTGCTTGGCAAAGGTGAATTGAGAATAATTAATCATTTTTCGGATAAAGCACCGAGGTGTAGGGCAGTTAATGACTGGTACCAAAGTGAAAATAGGCTCAAGGGTGCTCAGCATCCTCAGCTCTAGAGAAAGTCAGAGTGCTGCTGATGCTAAGCCTGTTGGAAAGTCAGCTCTTGGTCACCTTGTCTACAAAGAATGGATGAGGAAGGATTTACTCCGCACAAGGTCCTTCATGAATGACATGAACCAACATAAAAAGGAGGTTTGGGGTAAGACTTCCATCAGTACAGCCCCAGCCCAACACAATTCTGCTCCAGCTTTGAAGGGACTATCTTAACTGACAGTCTTTTTCTGGTGGCTCCATTTCCATGTCATATACTTAGTAATATTGTGAAGCTTAAGAACATCATAGCTTGGGAGATGCCTCCTGGTTCAGATCACAAGAGAGTTAATTGTAACCTGTGCAATGTTTTGAGCAACTATAAAGGAAGCTGTGCTAAAAATGAGGATTTTAGAGGACTTCTAATAGAAAACAATCCCCTGCTGTGTTTCTAATAATTTTTTGGTTTGCAGCATAGCTATCTAATAAGGTTTCTGGGGTATTCTAATACTGCACAGAATCATCTAATGTGCAGCCTAAATTAATGAAGTGCCCTTAACATCACATTCTGCCAATATGTGTCTGTCACTCTGCCCAGAGCCACTTCTCTGGAGGTGCTTTGTTGACAATTCTGAGCAAGTAAAGGAGCAAAGTGACTGTGCTTTAACCTTGTGGGGCAAGTGGCAGAGATTCAGCCAAACTCCACGCATCCTTTGCTGGGAAGGGAGGGAAAATGCCAGCTCTGCTCTCCTCTGAGCTCAGCACAGCATGGCCCAGGGCAGTCCCACAGCATATGGCAGAGCAGCCTTCTGGACCTGTAGCTGTATCACATCCAGGTAGAGCCCCAGGAAAGAATTGTTACTATCAGACTAAGCCAAATTCCTGCTCTTTTCCTCAAGCCTACTGGCTTCACACCATTCTCGGAGGCAGCTTTGTCTCCCCTGGTGCAGACCTGCTACTGGAAAAGCAAATTATGACAGCTTGTGGGCTGTGCATCCCTCTGCTCACCTTCCACTTCCAGCATGACCACTGAATGAGACCTTTACCCAACAAGATAATTTGGCTGGAGCCAAATATTTCAGCCCCTTTCCTAGCAAACTCTTCCCAAATCTAACAGCAGAGCTAGAAGCAGCCCATATTGCTCCAAGCACTGAGGGTTGTAAATCGGAGATCACCATAGCCACTGCCTGTTGAGATGTCAGACCAGTGCCATTTTTCAAGCTGGTCTGACATTTAAGTTTATGCTACAAACCTCCAGTGACTGCAAGATTTGGACTGGAACGTTTGTAAGGAATATGTTAAATACCTGAAGAGTGAGTGAAGATGCCAGCAGCAATCACTATTTTTCCAGAGCAGCTCTCAACTGCTGTTCTTCACCACAGATATGTAAAACCCAGCATGTGGTGACCTCTGAGCCAGACTGCAGAGAATCTGTGGGGGAGATGATGTTGGTATTTCCTCTGATACTTTGCATTTGTGTGACCCAGAATATGGAAAACTATCATACAGCTGCCTGGAGGGGTACAGAAAAGACTCAATCTTATGGTCTGGCCAAGCACAGGTAGATAGAAGAACTGGGAGAGCCCTGATGCCCTGCAGCTCACCAAACCCTCCAAGTACTTTGCTTTTTGGTCAATGGGGATGGGGAGAGAGGTTCAGACCAAGTTTTCTCAAGTGAGCCCAGGACTTGCACAACAAGTTGCAGTAGCTTCTCATGTGGACATGGGAGGTAATTATTAACACCCAACTCCACTGAGTCTCAGCCATTAGCACTCTGTTTTTTTGCTGGGAGCTGGGGGTATGGAGGCTTACAGCCTCACTTCACAGGTCCCAGCAGCAGCAGGAATGGCTCCCTGTGATCAACCCATCCTCCCTAACATTATTTCTCTAATTTTGTTATCCAGAGCAGGTTTTCAGCCTCTCTGACCTTGGTCAAAATATGGTGTTTGAGGACATGATTTAGCAGTGGCCATGGTACTGTTAGGAGGACTGTCTCAGAGGTCTTTTCCAACCATAATGATTCTCTGCTTTAATCTCTGTGACCCACTTTCCCCATATGAAAACTAAAGGATGCTGTGTGTTGGAAATGCTATTTATTTTTTCCTTGATTTTTTTTGCAACTTCCTTATCTTTGCTCAGATTTCAGAAGGAATATTTATCCTCTGGTGCCTTTCCAGCCCTGTCTGGTTTTCATACTTTCTTGGTGCACTCTCAGCCAGCAGGACAGACGTGCAAAGTGGTGTTTGTCAGTGTGCTGGTACCAAGTACTCCTTCATTTTCTGCCACATGTCTGTCCTTGATATTTGCTTTCACACTTTCTGGAATGAAGCCCTATTGAACAACACCCATCTAAACCCTGAATTAAAGCTACTGGAGTTCCTTCTTTTTTGTACTAGCATGACCAGTATCATAATCTGCTTGATATTACAAGAATCTAAACTATACAATTAACTTCAAACACTGCTGATTTTGCCCTCAGAGTACGTCAGAAGCTCTGAGACAAGCCTGGAAGTAAAATGCAACAAAAGGCACAGTACAGAGATATCCTTTTTAAACTTTTTGTGTGTGTCCTTTTGCTGTAGCAAGGCCAGGTCTAGTTGCCTCTAATGAGTGATAGTAAAGCATCTGTTATCTTCAAGTGGGTAAGAGCTGGACTCATCCATCTAGTGAAGGCATCACTGAGATGAGAGATGCCTAAGGGTTGGACTAGATGACCTTTAAAGGTCCCTTCCAACCCAAAACATTCTGTGATTCCATGCAAAGAGATTGGCATGCAATACAGCAGTGTGGCTTTGATAAGTTAAATAAAACTATCAGGTCACCCCAAAGTGACTTTTCATCCCCCACATACAGGATTGACTACACAACTTGTGCTTGATTCCAGAATAAGTGAAAAATCTGGTCCTTGCAGCTTTTAAGGAGGTTTTAAAATAACTATTCTCCCATCTCTGTGGTTTAAATAGAATCATAACCATACTACTTATAGCCTGGGAGAGAGAGAGGATGCCAAAATATCAGGCATTTTTAATAGAGGAAGAAAGAGAAAACATTGGCTTTGGTACCAGCACGATTAGGAAAAGGAAGGGAAGATTTCAGTTAGAGATCACAGCTCTAGGCCCCTACACAGGAAGCTTCTTAAATTTTAAGGAAATATGATTCTGCAAAAAGTTGGAACCCTGTTGAAATTCAGACCTAACAGTAAAAGAGGCATGTGAGGTATACTTGGAACACAATTCCCAGCAACAGCATCAAAGCCTTGCCCCCCCCCTTTGTAACATGACTCTACTCCATCACTCTCTCCAATTCACTAAGCTATGACTGATACTCCAGGATGAAAATATAATTAGCACTGATGAGCAACTTCTGCTGTGATCTGAAGTTCTTGACAGCTTTCCTTCTGTACCTAGATGCATTTTCAAACAGCTTTGGAAACAGCTTGGCTTTCAAGATACCCCATCCATGGTCATGGTTCCAAGCCCAGCTCTGGCAGTACCAGTCCAGCTCCACCTTCCTCCTGCCTAACTTCTCTGCAGCTCTGTCTAAAGCTCATATTGCAAACTTCTCCTTATCCACTTGCTTCTCTGGTGTTCAAATCTAAGTTGGGGGTTGAAAGCAAGACATAAGACCAAGCTAGAAGCCTCACCTCATTTTGTTCCCTACCTAAATCTGAAGCTGCTGCCACCTTCGCCCTCTTCTGATCTGTCATGTGTCTCTTCCAGTCAGGACAACTATTTCTCAGGTGATGTCTAACATCTTTGGACTACTCTCTACAGAAATATTCTTAGCCCAGACACAGATTTCTTCATGGAAATGGAGCTTTTCTCTGTTGTTTTGTGTGTGACTTGCTCCAGCAGTGTGATGATCCATGTCTGTTACATGATACATTAGGAAGAAAGCATATCAGGAATAGCCTCCTCTGAGATGGCTAAGAAGTTGTCAGGATGCTGCCATCAGGCTAAAATAATCTCAGGTAAGTTTTTGTAGGACAAAAAAACAGGTTAAAATGCCATGCTTAACAGTAAATTAATAGTAAATGTAAATTACCCGTTAAGAATCTAATTTACAAATGAGTACAGTATTAATCCAGCCACCATGTTAAAAAAACTGCTTTGCAAGCTAAAACTACACAATTAGGTGTTTTTCTATCATTAACAGAGGAGCCATTAGCTAAGTCAGAAATTTGGTTTCAGAAGACACAAAGAATTGTGCTATTTAAACCTGTTGCCCATGATGAACTTAAGTCTTCTTAAAAATAGCTTTAGTCACTTTTATTGGTATAAACACCTAAATTGAGATCTAACAGCAAATAAGGATTGTGCTTGTCCATAATAACCTCAGCTGTGAAATCTACTCAGACACAAGACATACAAACCTTCCACATACACAAGTTATTTGTCAGCAAAGCAGAATGCTGCCATTCTGAAACAATTACATACAGTAAAGGTTTTCAATATTTTATTAAAGAAAACAGTCAAAATGTACAAGTATTACCCAGGTTTGTAGATAACTTCCTATAAAGGCAGTAAAATATGAATTTCAATCTAGGTTTTAAAAACTGCTATAGTTGATTATTTTTAAAGTTGGTATTTTAAAATCACATTTCACAAATAGTTCTGAAATATTACCAAATGAATAGTGCAACAAGAAAATTGAAATTAGTTCTACACTGTTTGCATGTCAAGCAAAAAGTTATAAGTAACTGCTTCAAATACTCAAACCATTTGAGAATGAATGAACCCAACAGCTCCCACCAAAAACTGACTTCTGACCACATTAGGAACATCCTCTTCTTGTTGTTCACTTAAAAGCAAATAATAATAAAACAACACCTCTTGAGGTCATCAAAAATAACTTTAGTATAAAATTGTCTTGGCCCTTATCAAACATTACATGAGTAAAATTGTTAAGCCTTTATCAAAACAGACAGGAATAGGGAAACAAAAAAAGATGTCATGGCCTTAATCCGTATCTGTTGGAATCATGTCTAGAAACGTTAGAAGCAAGACCAGAAACGTGGTGCCCTGTTTTTTGTTTTTAAAAACCACACAATCACAAAGTAAAACAGCTTCTTACTGCCTAAGGTTTGGGGGTAGTTCTGCTCAAGTACCTGTTCCCATAGACAGCAACTTTTTATGTTCTGAAGAGAGCATACGCAAAATATAGAAAAATAAATAAAAGAGCTTCTTACAGCCTAAGGTTTGGGTGCTGGGTGGTGGTTTAGCATGTCCCCCACAGGTCACACTCTCTTGAGATCATATGCAGAAACATGGAAAATTATATCCATCTTTCTTTTTTTGTTTGTGGTTTTTTGTTTGTTTTTTTTTTAGAAAGAGAAAAGCCCCCCTACATCCCAAAGCTCTTGAGATCACAAAGGATGGTGCCCTGGGTGCTCTGGATGCTTTGGCAGCATGGGAAGTGGGCTCGGAGACAGACCCTGAGCTCCTTGTTGAAGATGAAGCAGAGGATGGGGTTGACCCCTGCTTGGGCAAATGTCATCCAGACAGAGGTGGTCAGGTAGACCTGGGGGATGGAGCTGGCCTTAATGAAGACCCGCAGGTAGCAGGCCACAATGTAGGGAGACCAGAGGAGCAGGAAGAGCAAGGTGATCATGTAGAACATCTTGCAGAGCCTTTTCTCCATCTTAAACTCCTCCAGCACCAGCAGCCTCTTGATCTGGCTGTGGGTGGCCTGCCTGATGCCCACCAGGGTGGGTGGCGTGGGCCCCCTGCCAAAGCCAGCCGTCCAGTTTGCAGCTGCTTGACCAGTGGCTCCTGGCCCATGGAAGGTCCAGTTCTGGCTGATGGCTGGTACCAACTGGGCTGGCTTCATCTTTCGGTGGCCGTGGATGAAGAAGAGCAGCTTGATGTAGACCAGGTGGGTGGCAGCAATGACAGCTGCCAGCATGAGCATGAAGCCCAGCGTGTCGTTGGCCTTGACGTAGCGGTGCTCAAAGATGCACTGCTCCTCCTCTCGGATGAACTTGTAGGTGCCCACGTCGAAGACAGGGGGGAAGGCCATGGCCATGGAAAGGGTCCACACCATGCACACCACTGCCAGGCAGGTCCAGCCCGTCATACGCTTGGCATAAAAGCGGTGGTGGGCGATGGCCATGTAGCGCGTGACCCCCACGCAGAAGAGCAAGAAGGCGGCATGGAAGCAGAAGAGCACAGCCAGGAAGGCCAGCACCTTGCAGCTGAGGGGCCCGTGGGGCCAGGCAGCCCCGCTGCGCACCGACAGCATGACGAAGGGGAAGCAGGCCAGCGAGCGGAGCCCATCAGCCAGGCACAGGTCCAGCAGCAGGTAGTATGGAGCGCGGTGTAGGTGCCGATCCTTGAGGATGAGCCAAGCGAAGAGCACGTTGCCAGCTAAGCTCACGCAGAGGATCAAGCCCAGGGTGGCCAGCTTCAGCCCGGAGGCGCTCAGCAGGCCGCCGGCGCTGGGCAGGTGCGGGCTGCTGCTGCTCCCCAGCTCGCTGCTGTTCGCCATCGAGTCCTTCCTCTTCCTCCTCCTCCTTCACCNCTACGGCCGCGCCCGGCGCCACCGCCGCCCCCCCGGCCCCATGGGGATGGGGGATGCGCTGGGAATGGGAGGGTGGGAGTGGGCGAGGCGCTGAGCCACCCACCCCCTTACCGCAGGCAAGCTGCTGCTGCTCCGCGCCGAGAGAAGGGGTTGGCTGAGCCTGCGCACAGCGGCGGCGGCTCTGCCCAGCTCCTGCCGAGGACAATGGGGTAAATCCCACTCCCTCCTTCTTCTCTCTTCCCTTCCCTCCTCCTCCTCCGCCTTCCCTCCGTCCTGCCTCCGCCCCCCGCGCAGCCCGGCTCCTCCCTGCTGAGCGCGGGGCTGAGTCACCCGCGCAGCGGCGCGGAGCGGTCCGGAGGTCCCGCTGCTGCGGAGGGGCTGGGAGCGGAGCCGAGCAGCCCGCAGTCGAGGGTCTCACCGGCACCTGCCCTTCTTTCGCCGTGGCCGCGGAGCGGGGCGGGGGAGCGTGGGCAGGGCGTAGCGGCGGGAGGTGGGTGCGAGGTGGGGCTTGGAGGCGTCTTGGGTGGGTGCGAGCATCCCTGCGGCGCCGCTGCGGGTTGAGGTGGGATGGCATGGCATGGCATAGCATGGCATGGGATATCCAGTCACTGCTGCCGTCGTGTAGTTGGGTGGAGTGGGATAGGATGGGACAGGGTGGGATGGGATGGAATGGAACTGGGTGTCTGGCTACTGCTGCGGTGTGGCCTTGGGGATCCCTGTGCCTCCTTCTGGAGTTGGAGGGTGAAGCCGTTTTTAGCTGATGGAGTCAATGTATCTGTGTGTGCGCCACGGGTACCCATATACACGTGTTGATACCTGCCACAGATATGCATCAATCCAGTGTATCAATACATAGGCGACATAACAGTGTCACAGTCAGCAATGTGCTTTTGCTAGATTTAGCCATACTAAACTGTATGGCTAAACTGTAGTGGGTTCTGTACTTGGAACACAACAATCCCATGAATGCTCCAGGCTTGGGGCAGAGTGGCTGGAAAGCTGTCTGGCAGAAAAGGATCTGAGGGTGCTGATTGACAGCGGCTGAACATGAGCCAGCTGTGTGCCCAGATGGCCAGGAAAGCCAACAGCATCCTGGTTTGTATCAGCGATAGTGTGGCCAGCAGGCCAAGGCCATGGGTTATTCTCCTGTACTCAGCACTGGTGAGGCTGTACCTTGAATCCTGGGTTCAGTTTTGGGCCCCTTGCTACAAGAAGGACATTGAGGTGCTGGAGTATGTCCAATGAAGGGCAACAAAGTTGTTGAAGGGTCTAGAGCACGAGTGGTGTGAGGAGCAGCTGAGGGAACTGGGGTTGGTTAGCCTGGAGAAGAGAGCGCTCAGGAGAGACCTTCTCACTCTTTACAACTTCCTGACAGGCGATTGGAGTGAGGGTAGGGTTGGTCTCTTCTCGTAAGTAACAAGCAATAGGACAAGAGGAAACAGCCTTAAGTTGCATCAGGGGAGGTTTAGGTTGGATATTGGGAAAAATTTCTTCCCCAAAAGGATTGTCAAGTCCTGGAACAGGCTGCCCAGAGATGTGGTGGAGTCACCATCTCTGGAGGGGTTTAAAAGATGTGTAGATGTGGTGCTGAGGGACACGGTTTGGTGATAACCTGGCAGTGTTGCATTAGCAGTTTGGAGTCAATGATCTTAAAGGTCTTTTCCAACCTAAACACTTCTATAATCCCATATATAGCCGTTTATCTCCCTCTCTGCATGCAGTGGAGGTAAGTTCACTAAGTGCCTGTTGCAGC
Organism: Bucco capensis; assembly: GCA_013396975.1. Taxonomy (NCBI): domain Eukaryota; kingdom Metazoa; phylum Chordata; class Aves; order Piciformes; family Bucconidae; genus Bucco; species Bucco capensis. Next base: position 446,557 of record VWZO01020232.1, on the reverse strand, counting down.
AGTGTGCCAGCACACTATACCTTGCTGGGCAGGGAGGTTTGCAGGAGAAGGAGGTTTACAGCAAGAAAGCAGAATGAGATGGGAGATGGCAAAATGTCCCTAACCCACTTGGGTGCATTCAATGTTTCTGCATTGTGCAGGGACTTTCCAGCTCCCAGGCTCAGTTTGACAGAGCCTGTGGAGGGCTAGGCAGGTAAAACACCATTGGCCTGACTAGCACAGGGCTCCTGCTGATGCACCTATACTGCTGGTGTGTGTTTATAAAGGGCAGTTTAATTAATGTAGGCCAGTGAGATGCAGATCCTTGCCCTCTCCTACTTTGCCATCCTTGTGTATGTAGGGCAAGGCCCCTCTGTGTGCCTTATGAGGCACATGGCACCACACAGCCCTAGGCTCACTGGAGATGCTAATGCAATTATCCTACTATTACTGAGTTTCCTTCATGGCCTTTTGTGAAGGACGAGTCTGAAATCCTTTTTGAGCGTTCTATTAAAAGCCATCAGTAAATTCAGCTTTATTCCAGAAATGATAGCAATTAAATCATCTGCATCAGCCCCGAGAGCGGATGTTGGTGGAGCAGCTTTTGAGCTGGTTTCAGAAAGTCTCACTGCATGTGGTGGGGGCCAGGCATCGACCTCAATCGTGCCACCAGACATCCAGAGCACCTCTGCTGGACTCCTGGCATTTAAACAGCAGTGGAACCAAAACCTGCCTTTGACCCAAAGGCAATCTGTATCCCACACAGGACTTCATTTGCCTATGGATCTGGTTTGTATCTTTTATTTATTGCTGCTGTTAAGAGAGCAAAAAAAAATCCTGAGAGGAAAAAAAAAAAAGAAGTGGCAAATAATTGAGGCTGTTTTTTGCTTCCTACCAGTACAGCTGAGCTGTTTTCAGTTGTTAGGTTTCTCACTTGCACCGAAGTTTTACTGTGACAGAGAATTGCCCACGGGTTGTTCAGTGCTCTGTAATTTCCCAGGCGTTTCTCACATTGGTGCAGTCACTTGAGCACTGGGTGCATGGTGTTCTCTCAGTGGCACTAGCATTGGGACTGATGTGTTTCTGGAGGAGCTGGGGACACCACGTGCCATGGCATGCCCTCTGTGTGACGCAGGACTGTGTTAACAGGCTCTCCCAAGGCAAGGTGCCAGCAGCCAAAGCGTTGTGCCAAGCATAAGTACGATGTTGTCCCTGGGGGCACGTGGCTTCTCGGAGGAGCAGAGGAGACCTTATGGCCTGTGTTAGCTCTGTGATCTCTGCCATCAAGTGAGCAAAAGGGAATAACACACCTGCTTCCCTCCTCCACGCCTCCGGGTAGGGTTTCTCCTCTTCCTGAACGCTCGCCAGCGCAGCTGAGCTGGCTCAGGAGCTGCTGTAATTCACTGCTATCTTGCCAGGCCAGCAGCAAATTGCTAGCTCATCTTTCTCCCACCTGTAGTGAGGGGAGAGCCAGCAGGGAATAGTGTTTCATCCATCTTCCCAGACCTAATCCCCTGATGGTGCTGCTCTATAGGACTTGTGAGCCAGGAATTTGGGACCAGCTTACTGGAGCTGGCTGAAAGGTGTGACATTAAAGGAACAGCCAAAAAGAATGGAGAAAATAAGGGGCAGGTGAGGGGCTAACAGTCTTCATACAAGTGGGCTCCTTGCTTCCCAAAGGGGCTGACATAGGGTTAATCCCACCAGGATAACTCTGCCTGTTGCTTACACCCCAGCTCTTGTTCTGGTCTCTCTGCCTGCTCCCTGCCAGGGGAAGAGCTCTCCCTACCTCAGGCCCCATGCGGGCATGCCTTCATCTTGGGATGCTTCACCTCTTCTGTGCATTAGACCCACCAGGTTCAACAAAGTTCCTTGCCTAGGTTCAGTCTGAGTTTGGGTATAAGGATAGTGCCACGTTTACAGCATTTGACTAAAAAAACTGAAGAGAAATAGTGCGTTTTGTAAGCCCTCAGCTGTTGCAGAGATGCTCAAGGAGCTCTTCCATTTTGCAGGGACTGCAGTGCTTGGGGAGATGTCCACTGTTAAGAGTCCAAAGGAGCAGCAGGGACAGCCCTGACATCCCTGTAGCAATGCCTTCACCCTTGGTACTGCTCAGCTCTGTGCGTGCTGCTGGGCATCCAGCCAAGCAGGAGCACCTGGACATGGCACTGAAACAGCAGTCTCCCACCTCCAGTGCCCAGGCAGGGGCTGGGAACGCTGGGTGTCTATTGGTTTGGGCATATCCAGACAAAAGCAGATCCATCACCGCAGTCATGGGGAACAGGTAATTTGCAGAGATTGTAATGAGTGTGTTAAGCTATTTCCCTTTCTCACTTCAATCACTTTCACAAAATGAGTTTAATGAAGAGCTATTCTCTGCTTACAAAATGGTGCTGCACAAGCTAGATGGATTCTTCTGACCTTTCAATGTGCTTTACTTGAATTGGCTGCCTCTTCGTGTTCTCTGCTCGCTGCCTCGAATGGGAGAGACAGCTGAAATACAGACTCTCACAGCAAATACTGGGAAGCCAGGCAACTGGCATGTTGCCTTCTTTCCACCAGTCACCAATATTCTTCCTGAAACCTTAGCTATTTATTATTGGTGGTGTTATTTGTGTTCTTGTGTGTGGAAGCTCTGTGTAGCATTTCTGGAATGAGAAGTGACCTGTATCCTTTGTACTCTGTAGTAGAAATCAGGGTTACCTCTGGTGTGACATAGGGGACGAAGTAGGAAATGTCTGGACATTCCTGAGGGACAAACTGGCTGAGATGCCACCAGGAAGCAGGACAGGTGAGAGCAGTCGGCCAAAGCAATTTTGCTGTTACAGATAATTCAGGCAAGGAGAAGTCTTCAGGCTTAGTAATCAAGGAGAAGGAAAGGTCAGTGTGGAGCAGAAAGGGATAACAGAGGCATGCTGGTACAAGAAAGATTTGGATCCTCCTTCCCAGCTTGCTGTAATTCCTGGATGATGTTCATTATTTGTGTTATCTTTGCACCTAACAGAGTGAGTCAGGGACCAGGGTGCTACCTAAGGAAAACAAAAAGCTGTCCTTTTGCCAAGGGAACTTAAAATCCAGCCTTGAGATGGGAGAGAGCTGATATGAACCCTAGAGAAGGGGGAGGATGAGCAAGCAGCGAGGCTGCAGCCTAGGGAATGCTATTTGGTGTATCCGTGGCTATCACTCATCCCTGTGAAGGGAGGAGGGAGTTTGAGGAGATAATGAAGTAGGTTTGTGGGTGTTTACAAGGATCATGATAACACTTTGTGACAACGACAGAACAGAAGATGACACATTAAGGTAATGTTTGGACATTGGCTAACAGGAAAAGAGCACGAGAAGTTTTAAGTCTGCAAAATTTACAGTACTACCCAAAATTGCTGTATTACCCAAAATAACTGCTTTGCAGATAGGTGAAGTTTGCCCTCTGTAACTGGGGCACAGCCATGGTACATGACAGTGAGATGGAGACAGATTTCACCAACACTGGAGAACCCCTACCCTACCTCTCACTTACAGAAGGTCCAGATGCAAGGTCAGGGATGGAGCATTGGGCACTGCCATCAGACTGGAAACTACATGGGCAAGCAGAGGCTGGATATGTGCTCAGCACAACACTAATGAAGCATTTTGGATGTGGTTTTGTTCACAGAAGTATTAGCACAGTCATGCAGAATGTAGAGGTGACAGCAAAGTGGATGAGAGGCTGAATGTCACTGCTGAATGCTGATTGCCTGGATGGCAGCAGAGGATCTGCAGGAGAACAGTCACAGAGCTGCAGCTGTCTGGCAGAGAGGTATCTGACAGCTACCTATCACATTTTTCAAGGGCTTATTCCTAGCTGTTCAATACTTCATATGCTCTCTTGGGGAGGGAGGAGAGAAGAACGGAGGAGTATATTTGGCACAGCAGGGAAGTGGACTCAGGTCTTTTCCATCCCTTAGTGCAGTGCTGTTGCAGGAGAGAAAGCCTCCTTCCACAGCAGTACTAATCCTCCTCCACAGTGAGCTGAACGTTTTGAACTTGAAGAACTCCTCTCATTTTTCCCCCATGTGATTGTGAGTCAGGCTGAGCTTCTCTATTCTTCTCCATAATTGAGTAGGAGATTATTTTGACTGGAAATAACCAGACACAGGTATCATGGCTGTGAATGCCTCCATGCATGCCACTTGTGAAAAGTTCTGTAGCCTTCTGCAAAGGGAGCTGGCCTTTAAAGACTCTGCTCAATGGAGAGGGAAGAAAAGCAGAGGGGAAGAATAGCTCCTTCCTGCTCACTTCTATCACTGGCTTTGCTAAACTTAACCCACTGAATTGTTGGTGACATGCTGTTCTTCAGAAACAGCTCTTTTGTGGAGGAGCTCCCCATGATGTGGGGAATAGCTGCAGTGAGACAGGAAATATCCCTGATGTGATGGCTTTCTACAGGAGCTTGTAGCTGTGATCCAGTCCCATGGACATGCTAAGAAAATTACAAAAAATTTCCACTAAAATCTCCAAGTGAACCTCCCCAGGCACATATTTTCCTATTCCTTCTCTTCCTCTCTGTATAGTTTTTTTGTCATGGGATATAGACCATCTGCTTGGCTTGCATCCCTACCTCTCTGCCCTGGAGGCAGAGAGTGACCAGAGGAGTGCAGGGCAATGGAGAAGCAGATGCAATGTGGGGCTATGTCCTCCATGAGGCCATGCATGGCCTCCTCCACTGCTGTGGCAGCAGGTGATGCTGTAGAACACTGTGTCCCAGCTCCCAGTGGTGCCTCCTCAGGGCTGAGTTTTAGCTATATGTTCTCCNTGCTCTCCTCTGGCCTCCACTCAGCAGCTCTGCACACACACTAGTTTGAATGCCGCCCATGGTTTGGAGCAGGCACGCAGGATCACTCTGGAGGAGAAAAGACAGCGTAGAAAGAATCGTGTCTTGCAGCTTCTACCTCCTGAGGAGTCCTTGTGCTGTGCCTTTTGCAACCACTCTTGTCTGTCCCAAATTGGCCTTTGCAGCCAGCAGTGCTTGGAAAAAGCGCTTGGGAAGAGTGTGGATGGAGCCCTCCCTGGAGCTGCGTTCGCGAAGCGTGGCCGTGATGATGATGATGACATGTGCTGTAGCAACCTCAAGTTGCTGCTGTTCTGCTTGTGCATCTAACGTCTCATCTGCTTACTGAGGAGCTAATGAGCTTTTAGAGATATATGGGTGCTATAAACTCCTTAGTCCAGAGATAAACAGCTTCTTGCCTTTAGGAGCACTGCCAGCCCTTGGCTCTGCTGCTGTGGTGCTTCTCAAGCCCCAGGTTCTTCATTAGCAGGAAGGCTTATAATGTTTTGCAATGAATAAGTGTATTCCTAATGGCATACACAAACGTGTGTGCTGCAGCCATCTCCACAGGCTAAGGGAAAAGCTGGCAGCAGGGCAAACAGGCAACCACAGGCTCTACACATGGTGTTGTTGTGTCCTCTTGCATGACTGACTTCAGCCCTCATAAACTGTCATCTCTCCAGTGCAGGATGAATCCACCACCCTCATCCTGGTGACATGGCCTTTGGCACCCAACAGCAAACTCACCATGGACAGTGTGGGGAGCTTCAGAACAAGAAGTGGCTGTTTTGATTATGAAACATCTTCTTTCCATTGCTATCCTTTTTCTGCTCCTGGATAGACCTACCATGAATGCCTGTCTAGAAAATTCACTGGGCAAAAAAAACCCCAACAAACCACCAACCCTTGCTGTTCTCCATTTGCTGTCTACAGTATCTGCCATCAAAAGCAAACCTACTGCAACTGGCCAACAGGCTGCTGTTGCTACTCTTACTAAATGCTGAAGAGAGCCTTCAAATAATGCTTGGCTAGGCAAAGCATCTTCTTTACTGTGTATTTTACTTTTTTCTCCCCCTCTTTTATATTGCCCAGGTATAACTTAGCCCAACAGCACTCTTACAAGGTATAGCTAGGAGCATAATTTCGTCTGCAACTTCCAAATTTTTGTTTAGTTGCTCTCCTTGTAGCAATTTTAGAATTAATCACATCATCAAAGAGAGTTATTTGAAGTGCTGATGATCTTTTCTGATCCCATCTTTTAACCTGGGTAGATAAAATCAGAAAGCTGATTTCTTTGCTGCTCTCTTGTCCATATCTATCACCTTTGCTGTTGGTTTATACCTGCACACAACTGAGACTGAAGCCAGAACTACTCTCTGCTTTTGGTACTCTGTGCAAATAGATATCCTCTGCTTTCCTACAGCTCCTTGCCCACTCTACAGTGGTTGAAATTAATGGATGAGCCATGTGAAAAACTTCAATGGGAATAAAACAATGAGATTTAACAATATTGGAGAGTCCATAGAAACTAAATTCTTAGTTAAATAGGTGTTGTCTGTTTAGACAAAGCCCTTGGCAAGGTGTTGGGTTGCTAATCCAGTGGGATCCCTGCAGTGGCATGACAATCCAGCAGTATATTCCTGTGACCAAGAGCAGTGATTTGGAGGTCAGCTCAAGGCTGCTGAGGCAGTACAGAGAGCTCAGCACCATGGGTGGAATTCAAATCAAGCTATCACCAGATTCATGTTCAAGGGCTGAAAGTCACTAACTAGCCCTTCTGTAGTTAAATTGCTTCTTCATCAAAGGCTTTCTCTCATCGTTTAATTTCGAACTACAGAAACAGGAGGTAAAAAGGTTTTGCAGTTTAGCAGTGTTCCTGGGTCTCCACCAACTTTGTAGGCTAAGTAAAGCATGAGAAACCTCTTTTACCATGCTATCCTATCAACTGAGCTTTTAAGGCAGATGATGAGAAGGAATCTATTATTTTAATAGCACTGTCTCTCTGGTAAAAAGGTCTTGCTAACTCACTAAAGCAGAGCTTGAAATAACAGATAAAAACTGTTAGAAAAGCTGTGCTGTAGTTTGGAGCTGAGTGGAAATTGTGACCAAAATCTGAGCCTGCCCAAACCCTGAGTTATATGCCAAAATGCCCCAGGATTCCTTGGATATATTGTTAAGGATAACAAACAGCTTGTTTGTGTGGGGTTTGATTGGAATTTTTTTTCTTAGTTGTTTCTTTTGTGTGAAGGTTTTTTTTTTCTTTGGGTGGTTTCATTTTTTATTTATTTGGCCTTTTGCTCTTGTATTTTATTTAATAAAGTTCACTTCAGCAATGCAGGACTGGTGAGGAAAAACCTCCTAGAGCTTTGTTAAACCTGAAATCTTCATACCTGACAGGAGCAGAGTATGGGCTGTTGGGAAGATCCAACAGCATTTCACATCTTTTGTGATCTCAAAACCCCATATTGTTGTGGTTAAATAAAAACAAAGCTTAGAAAAGAAAAATACTTTGGTTGCATGAATAGTACAAAAGCCTTGGAGAAAGCCTCTGGATATCATTTGAATGCCAATTGATTTACCTTTGCAGCAAGGACAAGACAAGTGGGAAGCTCATGGAGAGCTGTGTGAATTTCATCTGTGCCATGTGTGAGCCCAGCCTGGAAAACAAATCTCATTTGCCAAGTTCTGTGGGGCCATCTCCAGCTTTTCTGTTTGAAGGAGGGATCCAGCTTTGCTACCAATGAAAGAAATGGGAATTTTGAGGCTGATCTCAAAGGGAGCTAAAGTGAGCTCCATGAAAAGGGAGCTCTAGCACACGATGCTGCTTTGCATGTTTTCTTATTAATGTCACTAATTAAATGTTTGTATTTTTTAAGCACTAACTGCTTTTTGATGGTCGTTTAGAGACTTTGAGAAAGTCAATAATTTTGATGAAATAAAGACTGTAGACTCCAGAACAAAGTCCACATGGAATCCGTGGGGTTGCTAGGATACAGCTATTAGTATTTTCAGTGTCTGGGGCATTTTGTTGGGTTTTTTATTATTATTATTATTTTTTTGTAACAAAGATGGTCTAACCTCTCTTCTGAACAGTAGAATATGTGACTGCCTGATCTCATTTACACCATGCTCCCTCTATTTACAGTAACAAAGCCAAACTTGACCTATTAGTTTCAGCCACTTTTATTCGTGAAGAAGAAACACAAAGAGTAATTTTGGCCTGAGCTATAGGGAGCACGTTTTATCTGAATCTTGATGGTATTTAGCTGATGTGCAGGATTTTCTCCCTGTGGGTGTTACATTGCTGAAGTCAGTCTCCATCTAGTGGCTTATTTCTAGAGGGGTCCTTGGCTCTACTGGTTTGGACTGGTACCAAAGTTGATATGAGTGTGGTGGAGAAAGCTGAATGATCCCTGTGAGCTGAACTGTAGAGCAGTATTGAGCTTATCATTTTTAAGAGATGAGCAAAAATCCTATAAAATATTATTTTCTGTGTGTTTTATATCTTTGGATTTATTTTTTTACAATATCAGTAGTATCACAGAAGCATTAAGGCTGGAAGAGACCTGTAAGATGTTTCCATCCCAGGCTTACTCTGCAGTACAGGCTAACATGATTTGCACAGTGTGTAGGATGTGACTCTTGCACATTGATTCCTTCAGCTGTACACTGAGATGCCTGTGCAAAAAAAAAATGGATCAGGATTTAAGCTTATGTTCCACTTTGAAGCCAATGCCAGATGTGGTGCCAATAACATTATTTTGATTTAATATAACACAGAACAGCATTGTGGATGGTGCTATATTGGGACGTTCATGTTTGGGGAAGCAATATCTAAGTGACATACTTCAGCTATTTTACTGGGAAATAAGGCAAAGAAAGCTGTTTGGAGTTTGTTTCCAAGATATGACTTAGATTCAAGGTCCACCAAGTTTCTTGCCTTTATGTCCCTGACCTCACCTCTGCTTGTCTAAAGACCTCTGTCTTTAGCATGTAAGATAAGCCCCATTGCTATACAAGTGTGGGGAATGGGAATGGGAAGGGGGAGGGAATGAAAGCAGAAGCCTAGTATCCAAAGCCAAGTAAGAAATTCAAGTCTCCTTGATGCTGAGTTAAACCAGTTCAGCTCCCCAGAGATGGCTAGGTAAAGACTAAAGATGTAATCTAAAGCATACTGGAGTGAATACATGCCTTTAGTTCACTGTAAAGAGCTTTGGATGAGGCTCAGCCTGCCTTCACCAGTGATGGTAACCAAAGAGAGCTGTGATTCATCAAGGATCCTAGAAGGACTGATATCTTCCCAGCTATTACAGTAACATGAGGTAGGTAGAGGACTTGTACTGCCTTCTTCATGTTCACATCTTGCAGAATTTCACCTTGTGGTTTGCCTTTTTAATGTACCAGAGGAACTCTTTGGCCTTAGTCTTTCCTTTATGAACTGTAGTAGAGAGAAAGCTTGGAGAAATTCAGGATTGCCTGCTCCAGAAGTTAGCAAGCTGCTATTCCATTTTCACAGGCCCCTGGACCCAGAGGTCATGAGATGCCATCACCTTCCCATGAAGCATTTTACAGTCTGTTCAGTTATGTCACAACTTTAAGGGTAAAGTTTTGTTTGGCTTTTAGTTAATGCTCAGCTTCTATTGAGCAATCAGGAATCTTGATCCCTTGGGAGACAGCCTTAACACACTTCCCTTTGGATGCTGCTCTGTAAAAGCTGCACAGCAGTTCCCAAGATAGAGATTTTGGAACCAATTTTGTCTTTCATTTTTGTTTTCACTTTTCAGGCTGAAGTTTCCACATAGTGCCCTGTCCAGAAGTGATGTGATTTTGCTTTATGAATTGAGCAAGGACTATTCCATTGATTTTGTTTATATAAAATACCCCCATGCATTTCCTTCTAGCATGTGGAACAAAATTCTTGCACTTTTTAACAGCTCCACAGCTGAAAAAGCAGACTTATAAATTCATTATGCATATGGTCCTCTCTGAGATTTGTTCTAGCATCACTCACAGAACAGAATTAGTTAGTAATTGCCTTACAGACAGTAATAGGAGCCCTGTGTTTACAAGGAGGTCATGGACATTTGAGGGATGCACATGAACACATGGACTGGCTTTACTTTTATGTAATTGTATAATTTATTTTTCTTTTTGACTTTCACAATGCACATGTAGGAACTTTCTTAGGAAGGAAGGAAAGGATCTCACAGAATCACAGAATGTTAGGGGTTGGAAGGGCCCTAGAAAGATCATCTAGTGCAACCCCCCTGCCAGAGCAGGATCACCTAGACCAGCTCACACAGCAATGTGTCCAGGCAGCTCTGCAATGGCTCCAGACAAGGAGACTCCACAGGCTTCTGGGCAGCCTGGGCCAGTGCTCTGGCACCTGCACTGCAAACAAGTTCCTCCTCAGGTTAATACTAAACCTCCTGTGGTCCAACTTGCTCCCATTCCCTCTTGTCCTACCATTGGATGCCATGGAGCAGAGCCTGGCTCTCTCCTCCTCACACTCACCCTTCACATATTTCTAAGCATTCCTGAGGTCTCCTCTCAGTCTCCTCTTGTCCAGGCTGAAGAGACCCAGCTCTCTCAGCCTGTCCTCCTAGGGCACATGCTCCACTCCTTTCAGGATCTTGCTGGCCCTGTGCTGGACTCTCTCCAGCAGCTCCCTATCCTTCTGGAGCTGAGGGGCCCACAACTGGACACAGTATTCCAGGGGAGGCCTCCCCAGGGCAGAGGAGAGGGGAGAAGAACCTCTCTGGCTCTGCTGGCCACGCTCCTCTTCATGCATCCTAGGATGCCATTGGCCTCTTGGCCACAAGGGCACATTGCTGCCTCATTGGCATCCTCCTAGCCACCAGCACTCCTAGAGCTTTTTCCCCAGGGCTCTTCTCCAACAGATCAGTTCCCAGTCTGTACTGATCCATGGGCTTGTTCTTTCCCAGATGCAGTACCTTACACTTCCCCTTGTTAAATTGCATTAAGTTTCTCCCTGCCCATGTCTCTAGCCTGTCCAGGTCACGCTGGATGGCATCTCCTTGAACTGCACTTCTTTTTGGACTAGTGAATGGTTATTTCAATTGTAGAAGCTAAGGAAAGGTTCCTCTGCTTCTTTGACTCTGGTAGTTCACACATTTGAAGGAAGACTTCAATGAACAAGAGGCTGCAGGAACCAGCTGTGTGAGGAGCCTCTCCTGTGGAGCAGGGCTTGGTACTCTGCAGGGAACCTTCTGTCCCAGGCAGGACTGGACTCAAGCCTGCAATAAAAACAGGGACAGCCAGCCAGTTTGTTTTTAACAAAACAAAGTTATGCAATATCATTTAGTTCTGACATGTTCCCAATATGCAGCAAGGGAAGAACTCACTAAATACAGTATATCTCTGGCCGTATCATTTGAATATAACTTGTTTCCATGACAACCTCTGCTTAACAGCTTGGCTGATACAAAATCATTCCTAGATGAGGGAGCTTTTGCCAAAAGCATTGGGATTCAACACTTTAATATCATGGTTTAGGTTTTAAAAAACATTTGTTTAAGCCTCTGGAAGCAAATATCAAATAAAATCCCTTCATCCTCACCTCTGCTTCAACTCTAGGTTGATCAGTTTATCTTCCTGGGAACCTCTCAGAAGCAGTTCTTGTGATACTTAATATGCTTCTGAAGTCCCAGGCAGTGTTTCAAGAGCAAGTGATCATGACACTAGTGTTTGGTAGAGAAATTACATTTCATGCCTGTTGGCTCAGGCTGTGAGGCAGCAGCAGGGCAGCAGCTGGGCACAGCAGCCAAGGCTTGTGCTCGAGCCATCCCTCAAGCCTCTGAAGGTTTATGCTCCAACTAGCTCTACCTCAGAGCAAAAAAGAGGAGCTTTGGCTGGAGAAAGGTCTAGCCCAGTGTTTCACAGAGTACATTTTGTATCAGGAGGACTGAACAAACCAACCCACGTTATCTCTCAGATGTTCTCTGAGGTGCAGTACCTCTCACCTCAGAAACAGCTGAGGAACACTTCCAGCAATATTGATTGCTCATGTGATGCTTGTTCCCTTCTTCCCTTCCAGGTGCTACACTGCATCAGAATATAGCTAAAATAAGCCTAATGCTTTCCTAATATTTCTCATGTATGCAGGTACTGCTGTTGCCACAGTGATGATACACAACTGTCAGCAGGAGAAAGGATGATCTTGATGGATTTAAGAGGCAAACTGCCTCTTCCAACAGCCCTTGCTTCATATCAGAAGGATTCCCTGCTCCAGCTGGGAGCAGGAGCTATGGGAAAAGCTTCTGGAACGGGAAAATAATGTTTCAAGCACATATAATGTACCCATTGCTGTCAAGATTTTGGGATTAGCAGGGATGGTAAGAGCAAGGATTTACATCTCAAGTAAAACCATGGAAAGAGTTATAAAGTACTTATTGTTTCTTCTGGCTATGATGAGCCTTCTTCAGCTCTAATTAGCCCCAGCATGGAGGGATTTAGGCCTTTGCTGTGGCAAAGAGGTTCAGGTGGCTGAAACTAGGTGCAGGCAAGCAGTGCTAAAGAGCACACAGAATGGAGCAAAACAGGATTTCCCACTGTGGTTTTGGGTTTATTTCCTCCCCAGTTGTTACCTGGGAAAATTTCAGCTGTTACCCATCAGATGAGCTAATTCACTGGCTAACTCCTGCTCTCAGCCACACATCCTTCTATATAAAGCCTTAGCAGAAAATTGACTGTTCACTTGGAGAACTCTGTGAACCAAAGGAGGATGTGGCTGGGAGAAGATGTAAGGAATGGAGCTAGAAGTCCCTTCTGTGATGGTAAGCTGTAAGTAACTCTTTTGTTGGGGGCACCATCTTGTAGCACATATCTGCACCATACCACTGTTTGTTTATGGTAAATCTGCTTGAGAAGGTACAAAACCACAGGGGAGGGCATCACCAGGCTTGCTTTAAAAAGGAATTTTGCAGATATATGGCAAATATCAATAATATAACTATTTGATTAAAGCCTTATAAATATCTCCCTGAAAATGCTAGTAATTTCCTGGAGGTTTTTTTTATTTAATCTCTGAACTGATTTCATTCAAGGTGTGCTGTCAGCACAGGGTGGCAAAGCAGAATCAGGATGCTGTTCTCGTGATCATTTCTCCCTACAAGATCCATCTCAGGAGGCTTGAGTTGTTCCCCTCTGTGTCATGACTTTGTAGAAATCTCTGTAGGCAAAGGATGCACTAATTCACTGCCTCCTGATTGCTCTTCCTCCACAACCAGGAGGAATTTACTGCTAGTTGAGATTCCCACAATGTACCTTGTGCCACCCTGAAGCCTGGTATTTACTGATGTAAATAAGAAATAAATGGAGGCTTTACATGTCTCATTTGGAATAATGATTCAAAACTCTTGCTGCCTGGTACTTGCTCTGCATCTCAGAGGTGTGGGGGTTGTACTCCTATATTGTTCCTTGCAGCTCAGATTGTTGCTAACAGAATAATTTGGTGTGTTTTAAATGATGGGCAGCTCCCTAATAATGGAGTCTGGAGGTTTTCACTGAAGCTTGTTGTTCCTGTCAGAAGCAGGTGCTGGTTGTCAGTTTTTGTACTATAAGTGGGTTTAGCCTTATTTCCAGAGTGATGCTGCTGCATATCTAACATTTAGTGCTTTGTTGGCACCACAAATGCATCAGGTGTGGAGGCTGTCAATGGCCATCACAGAGGCAAGAAGTGGCCCTTAAGGGTCATAAGAAAGTATCACTCTCCTCCTGTCTTCTCCAGCTCTTCTGAGATAATATGTGCCTAGATACAGCAATTTATTTTGGGTTTGGCTTTTGGGGTTTCTTTTGTTTGCATGGGTTTTGCTTCAGGATTAACATTTTTGGTGGGCTCACCATTAAAATAGGGAGAAAATGCTCAGAGTGGACATACCAATGAAATTTCAGATTCCAAGCTTTCCCAAACTGTCATTATCTTGCCTTCTATTTAAAGAGGAGTAAATTAAATTGCAAGAGATGGTGCAACTGGTTTTCCAGATCTTATTTAATTTGGCTTAGCAGTTAGCATTTTCCATCTGCACAGGATAATCACTAACTTTTTTGTTTCTTTGTTGTCACTGTTCAGACTCCTTTTCATGAGTGATCTCTGCCCTTTCTTACTGTTAGATTTTTATTTCTTTAAAGGAATGTATCTTTATTGATTTTTCTTTTAAGATGAAGCGTATATAAAATTATTCATTCTACTAAGTGTGCTTGCAAGGAAACCTTTGTGATTCATGATCTTTGATCCTGCTTTCACTTATGTGGTTCTTTAATTTTACTACTGTGCATAGTCCCCCCTGGGGAGAATCTTAACTTAAAAAATATTATAAAAATAAGGTGAGGTTTTAGCACATGTCCATGCTGGATTATGAGGATCATCTCCATATAAAAGCAAGCATGTAAATTAAATAATCTATAGGGAAGATAAGACAAATTATCTCTGCTCCAGGTTTGGAAAGGTTTATTGTTGTGTTATTGTCTCCTTCCATGGTCAGTTTGCACAGTACTCATCCCTCTGAGTACATGCAAGTGGTTTGTGTCCTAAAACCTGGATGTTTATACCCATTTAGTTTTCTGGTCAGCATTGCCAAGCCAAACTGAGCCCAAAGGTCATTGCTCTGTTGCCCTCAAAGTAAATAAGTTTTTCTATGTTTAGGTGGAACTTCCTGTGTTCCGGTTTGTGCCTGTTGCCCCTTGTCCTGTTGCTGGGCACCACTGAAAAGAGTCTGGCCCCAGCCTCTTGCCCTCTCCCTTTAGATGCTGCTCAGCATGGAGCAGATCCTTTCTGGCTCTGCTCTTCTGCAGGCTAAGCAGCCCCAGAGCTCTGAGCCTTTCCTCCTCCCAGAGATGCTCCAGTCCCCTCAGCATCTTGGTTGCCTCTGCCGGTCTCTCTTCACTAGTTTCTTTCCTCTCAAGAGGAAACACAAGAGCAGAGAGGGCGAAGAACCTCCCTCGACCTGCTGGCCACACTTTTCTTCATGCAACCCATCCATCAGCGTAGCTCCCTCCTCCTCCCCAGCAGCGTGGTTCCCTGTGGCTGTGTCCCTCCCCTGTCCCTCCTCCCTTTACCGGAGTCCCGCTCACCCTCCTCCTTCCCTCCCTCCATCCCCTCCCCTCCCCGCCACGTCCCTTGTCCCCTCCCCGCTCCCCGCTCGGGGCCATGGCTCTCAGCCCCCCGCGGCTGCGGGGCGGGCAAGCGGGCGAGCTGCCGGAGCTACCGCTGCACTCGCCATGGACCTTCTGGCTGGACAAGTGAGTCTGGGAGATGAGGGCTGGGGAGCAGCAGCCCTGCAGGACGCAGCGACCAGGGCGGGGATGGTGGTAGGCAAACCCGAAATCTGTCGGTGGGAAGCATCGCTGCTTCTTATCTGGTTCGCTTGTGGGGCAGATTGGACACAAGGAAATAAATCGATCTCGTGCTGCGGGTGGGAAAAGTTGGTGGTCCTGCTGCCTTGTAACCACCCAGGGCACTGCCGGTGTCCCCTCTCCCTGGCATTCCCCACCGAGGGACAGGTCCCTATCTTCCTACTCATTTTTTTACTGCAACTTTCCTCCATCTGTGATGGAACCCCAGAGAGCTGATGGCTGTCCACATTTTGGGGAGCATCAGTGTTTTCTAGGAGTTAATGAAACCGGTTTGGGAAACGCTTTCGGTTCTGTAGTTCAGCAGCCCCACGTTGATTCAGACAACGTTGGCGGTGGTTTAAACTCTAAATTTAGACATGACGTTTGCAAGTCCCAGAAATAGGAGGGTAAAGGTTATTGTGGTTGCTGCTGTGGTGTTTGTACATTGCTGACCCTGATGCCCCTGCCCCAAAAGGACTGAGTCCCACTGACCTGACCATGACATATTTGCACATCACTGTCCCTGATGTCACTGTCCCAAAAGGACCCAGTGCCACCAACCTGGCCATCACATGTCCAACTTTATAACTCCCTAATAATCAGTTTTTACTCCTATGGATGATCTCCTCTTAAAATCCAAAGTGATCCGTTTTGAAGGATTAGCTTATTAAATTTATTAATTGATTGCAATGTTCGCATTGCATTGCATGTGCTTGAAGTTTTAGTCTCTGGTGGTTAGGAAAAGCTGCTGCAAATGGACCTGACCCCCATGGTGTGGACAACTGAGCACAGGGTGGGGGGAAAGTCAAAAGTGAAATAGTTTAAAACCAGAATTTGATATTGTTTTTCTAGTGTATGGTTTCAGGCACCTTGGCTTTAATCTTCTACATCTCCCTTTTCTTAATTTCTCTGGTATTTCTCCCATTCTCCCACTCTGGAAGGAAAGTTCTCTCCTTTCTAAGCCTTGCTGCCACTAAGCACACTGCCTCATGCTACTTTCTCTTTTTTTTGGTAACTTTTCAATAGCAAGAAACAGTTGAAAGTGCAGAAATGTCCTCAGGTCCTGCAAATCACATCTTAGAAATAACCCCACAAATTACTTCTGGTTAATTCTTTTGAACTCATGACATAATTATGTTTGGGTTCAGGATCTGAGCTGTTTTCTGTTTGTTTTTAAACAGCACCATTTGGACTGCTGTTTGAGCAAGCTACCATCCAGATCTGTTGGTTCACACAAGCCATGTGGGGATAAGCATGTCTATCTTTTAGAATCAATGATGTCAGAAGTTAATCCATTTCAAGCTGCTGAGTTGCATCATGATTTTTTTTCCCCACCTAAATTTTGGTTCCACTGTAATTTGGACTCTTAACATTCATTTATTATATAGATTCTTCTTTCTGATCACACGTAAGTGCATTTAATTAGGTAGTATTGCTGTTCCTTGACTTATAAAACCAAAAGTGTATGTATAAGAGAAAAGTGGAACTGCATATACACAAATCTGTCTTTTGTTTACTAATGGCAGGGAACAAGAATGACAGCAAACAAGGCATGTCTGATCCCTTTGAAAAGTATTTAAGACATTAAAAAGCACACAAGGGATGCAACCATGAACTTAATTTACTGCAATGTATGGAGGTTCATGTCTCTACAGAGTCCTGCAGAATTGGCTGTGACATTTATTGACATGCACATCTGATGGAGGAACCACTGCTTAGGATTGTAGAGGGTGGACTTTCCATGGAATATAATATGGGCACTTTTTAAACTACCTTCAGTAGCACATGGAGGGCAGCAGTGATGTTTCCTCATGAGGTGGTATTGATTTTTGACTGCTGCTACATTTTACCCTGTACTTGGACTAAAAAGCAGGAAAAAGTGATGCTTAAGGATAAAGAGATGTTGAGATGGATATGTAGTTATCTTTTGCTATTAAATTACTGTGAGTGAGATCTATGACTTACATTTTAACATCTCCACAATGTATCTTTTCATTAAGTCACACTGGTAAAATAAATATCCATCAGCTAAGCACTACTTTCTATAGCAACTGGGGATATGCTACTAAGTGATTCCCTTGGGGTTCATGACCTTGCTTTTATCACAGTGTAACTCAATACATCTCCTGCTTTGGAAGTAAATGCCTTTATTTCATCTACATCAGCACTTGTTTCTATGAATGCCTTGGCACAGGCTTAACATCTGGAGGCTGAGCTCCAGTGACCAGGTTTTGGTTCACTGCCATTATCTCCCACGTGTCATGGGGCATCTGTATTTCCCCTAAGTGCTAAGCCTTTCTTGGTATGTGTGTCTGAAATAGTAACCATCTGATATCCATGTCTTGTACCTTACCCTGTTTATGCTTTAGGAAAGTGAACAGGGTGAAAGTGTTTAGGAGAATATTATTCACCAGCTTGACAAATAAGATCTCATCTATGATCTTCAAATGCTCGCAGGTCAGCAGCTTCAGAGAAGAAGGCAGAGGGAATTGTCAGGTGCTTTTCTCTTGAGAGAAACAAGATTTCTTTTTCAACTTTTTAAATGTTTTAAGGTCGTGTGCTAGAAATGTTGAAACCAGGGATTTAGGTGTGCTGTTTTGTTTGTCCATCCTGCAGGATTCCAGGTTGATGCCTACATGTCTCATTTGTGCTACTCTTGCACGCAATGATGTTACGAGGCACAGGGAATTTCAGCAGATGCCTTTGGTGCCACCTTGGGAAGCTGATTCATGCTGGTGGCTCTTCACACTTGTGTTTATCTTGGTGAGGCTCTGGGCTGATGCAGGGTCCTGCTTATAGTGGTCACTGGCTTTGAAATGCAAGATTTGCTTTCTGGTTCTTGCCTTTCAATTTTTCTCCACTGAATTGTCAATGCACATCATTGAATGTAAACAAATTAAAAACAAAGATTACAGATCTGGTCACCATATTCCTGTTGTGTAGTGCATTCAATAGGAGAAGTTGAGGGAGATGACCATCAAAGGCTGGGATGTCCTAGGCAATGAGTCACATTAGGCACTTGAAACCATCCCTTAATGGAATCTGGGATCCTGGGTCTGATCTTTGGGTAAATAAAAAGCTTTAAAGTTGATTATGCTTTTTGATTTACATGTGGCCGTGATGTAAATATCCTACTCTGTAAAACTTGCAAATCATGACTGTCATTTAGCCTAAGTCTTGTATGCCAGCTCCAGTTTAATGCTACTCTAGGTAAGCCTTTCCCTACCAAACTAACAGAGGGAACATAGGAGTTCTAGTAGGTGTCTGATATTTCAGCCTCAAGACAAGAAAACAAGCCTGAGGTTTTGTCAGTGGTAACAGTTTTTGGTCCACTCAATAATGAACTGTTAGATAATTTTGCTTCTATTGCAAGAACAATTTAACTCTTCTATATCTTTATGAGGGAAAGAATATGCTTATAGACATTGTCAAATATAAAGCAGTGCTATTAGCCTACTCCAGAAAAATGAAATTACTTGTGCATAAACATTTTTACATGCTGATTTTTCCCTCTCCATGTTATACTGAGGAATTCTCACTGAATAAAGTTAGTCGATAAATTCTGATATCTGAACCATTTTTCCTAATAATTATGAATATTGATAACTGAACTGAAGTCATAGGCTGGACTTGATGATCCTGGGGGTCTTTTCCAGTCTTGGTGATTCTGTGATTCTGTGAACACTTCAGATTCTTGAAACTAAACTTAATAACTTCCCTTTTTCCCTATAGCAAAATCCTATTTATCTAGGATCATCTGTTTCATCTATTAAAGCTTCTGAGTAGGTGGCTTACAATGAAAAATGATGGTTAATGTTCTAACAACGTTCAACCTGGTAAATGCATTTTGACAAGCTTTGATGACTTGAAATCAGTCTGTGTTCAGAAAGGATCACTAGATTTATTTCATTGCCACAGCATGTTTTTGAGTTTATGCTCTCTAAGTAAATATTTTGCTTATTTATACCAAAAGCAGTTGTGGCTAAGTACTTGCAGGGGTATTTTGAGAAGTGCTTGGCAGCTTTGAAAGCTCCTGCTAAAGCCATGATGAGATTCCCACTGGGAAACAAAAGCCAGTGAGAGCACGTATGAAAAAAACTTCTGTCCTTAGTTCTTTGCAGGGAAACAGAAGAGCTACAGTTCAGCATCAGACATTAACATAAGCACAACCACCTGGAGGTTTATTCATGGATAAAACAATGGAATTGATCTTTGTATCCTTTGTTCTTTATTCGTGCCGGAATAATGAAGGAGTAGTGAAGCGAGCTGGCATTAGGATTCAGTTCATGTAGGTTATTCCTGCTCCATGATCCATGTACGGTGGGTCTGGATTATTCCTGATATTGCCCTAAAATCTCTCCCACAGAGATTCTGAAGGTGCAGAAAAGTGGCATCACACAACTGGCAGCCCAGGAGAACTGCTGAGTATTTTAGGGGCAGCCTCTCCATGGAGAATATAGATGGGCATCTGTGGGTGATGTGGTGACAGACCAACCATCTCCAGCCCCAGAAGAGCTGCTGGTGCTGTGATCCATGTCCCCTCCTGTTGGTGTGCTCATGGGGATTTACAAGGCCTGTTGAGTTACTTGGAAATGAGTTGTTCACTATGGCAGTAAGTGACAGTTCAGTATGGTAGATTGGATGACTTTTGGATGATTTTACTGCCATCACAATGAAAGAGAGGGATCTTGTGAGATAGCTTCATTTCCAGGGCCAGGGTTTGCAGGGTTCTTAGTTTGTAGTGCCATGATATTAAGGTTGCTAGCAAAGTGTACAATCATCTTGCTAATCCCACTTTGTAGTGTTAGTGCTTGCTGGAAGAGTTATGAAAGTAACGGTTCTGTGTGGTTCTGTGTGGTTCTGTGTGGTTCATTCATGTTCTTTCACTTGGAAGTCATCTGCCATTTCTTCTAAGTTAATTTGAACTTTATGTTCTCAGTCGAATTTTAAACACCACCACCACCACAGTTTCATGGGTTTCAAGGTTTAAGGCACAAAATTCCCCTCAGCTGTCATCTGTGTTGATTTGAGTTTATGGGTGGCTATTGCAGAAACACTGCAGTTTAGTTTTGTCAGCAGTCTGGAACCCTGCAGGAAATTCCAGACTTTTTCCTTCTGTCTGGCTGTAATTAAAATACTGTCTCTGCCTCATCCATTAAACCAAATTGGTGCAGGTATAATTTCTGCAGCAAATGATCCTGAACTTTTAAATTGCTGCATGTCATTGTTTGTTCCTTTGCACTTCTTTTTTTTATAACAAAGTTGGGGGGTTCATGCTCATAAGTCACTGACACTTTCCAGAGCTTGGTGAAAGGCTGAAATAATGCTGTGTAATCTTCTGGATATTCAGCATTTGCCAGGCAGGTTACTAGAAATAAATGGTCACTCAGCTTAAATTTTAAAACATAATTTGCTGGTTGGTTGGTGTTTTCTGCCAGCTTGTTGCATAGTTTCTTCACAGGCACCTGAGTGACAACTGTGTTTTCTTCTGTTTCCTTCAGTCTGCTTTGTTGCCAGATTTAGTCATTTTGCACATTTTTGTTTCCTCTTCTGAGGTGCAGTGGGAGGTTGCTTTGCCTTTGATCTTCATTTTTTTCTCTAGAAATCCTCCTTTAGCTTCTGAGGGAGAAAAAAATATGCTTCCAGATAAAATGAATATGCCTTAGAAATTTTGACTTCATCCCCTGCAAGTTATGCCTGTGGGGGCATCTGCTGGGAACTGTGAGAGGATGTGATGATGTCCATGGGCAGGGACACCTTCCACTAGACCAGGTTGCTCAAAGCCCCATCCAATCTGGCCTTGAATATTTCCAGGGATGGGGCATCCACCCCACAGTAAATTTCTTCCTTATATCTAATCTAAACCTATATTCTTTGTGATTAAAACCATTACCTTTCACCCTATAACTACACTCCCTGATGAAGAGTCTCTTCCATCTTTCCCCTGGGGACCCTTGAAGTACTTGAAAGGCTGCAGTAAGGTCTCCCTGGAACCTTCTCTTCTTGTAGGCCAAACAACCCCAGCTCTCTCAGCCTGTCCTTGTAGGAGAGGTGTTCCAGCACATTGATCATCTTCATGACTCTCCTCTGGACCTGCTTCAACAGGTCCATGTCTTTCTTCTGCTGAGGACCCCAGAGGTGGACACAGTACTCTAAGGGATTCTCACTAGAGCAGAGCAGAGGGGTGGAATCACCTTCCTTGCCCATGCTGCTGGGGATGCAGCTGGGATGCAATTGGCTTTCTGGGCTGTGAGCATACATGACTGGCTCATAGTCAGTTTTTTCACCCACCAAAATTCCCAAGTCCTTTCTCTACAGAACTGCTCTCAATCCACTCATTGCCCAGTCTATATCACCATTTGGGATCATCCTGACCTAGAAGCAGGACCTTGCACTTGGCCTTGTTGTTGTTCTTTGGGGCCCACCTCTCAAGCCTCTCCAGGTCCCTCTGGATAGATCCCTTTGCTCCACCATGCTGACCACAGCACACAGCTTGCAGTCATCAGCAAACTTGCTGAGGGTGCACTCAATCCCACTGTCCATGTTGCTGACACGTTAGCTAGCATCATTGCCAGCACTGACCCCTGAGGAGCACCACTGGGCATGTGTTGGGTTACACGTAACCACACGAGAGGAGAGAGCTCTCCTCTGCGCAGCCCACACGCGTGTCCTCACCGTGTCCCGGAGCTGGCTGGTCGCCTCTGCCATCTAGTGGCCTCTGCTCTGGCTAATTACAGTTCCTTTCTAGAAATCCTGTGCATGAGCTTTTTCAAAGTGTGGAACAATGAGAGTAACTTCAAACGCTTCAAGGGATGGCTCTGGGGTGTATTCAAGCCGTTCAAAAGATGCCTAGGGTAGGAGCTCCCAGATAGCCCTTCCCATGGGAACTGCAGAGCTTTTCCTGATGCCTGACAACCATGGGATGGCCATGAGAAGGAGCAGTGTTATTCTTGGATTAAAACTCCTAATTCACCTGTTTAATCAAAATATTTTACAAAGTACCTGGTGAAAGTATGAAAGCACTCAAATCCCTACCTTTAAATGATTTGTGATAGTCAGAGTTTCTTATGCAACTTTGAGGTGTGAATATTTCAACTTCACACTAGTGAAGTTTCTTCTCCCCTTTGATAAAACAAATGTTTTCATTCATCTCTACTTTGTTTCCAAGGTCACTTCCTGGTACAACAGCAGCTGAATGTGCCTCAAACCTGAAGAAGATTTATACAGTGCAAACAGTGCAGGTGAGGTGTTTGGCTTTGCTACAGGAGCTGCCACACATTAGCCATGGAGCTTCACTTCTCCTCACAGAGCTGAGGCACATATATGTGGCTTTGCTTACCTGTGGTGTGAAACATGAGTGTTACGTGTTGTGTGTGGTCTTGCTTGGTCATGGCTTGAATTTCATTTGGCTTTCCAGACCAGGAAAAGAGAAGGCACATTGGATTGACCAGGCAAGCCCCTCTTAAATTTCCCTGAGTTTCCACTTGTGCCTCCACTGGATTGTTATTCTTGATGGATTTTAAGTATTTTTCCCTACTTTTCTCCATTTGATTTAATTGAAGTTGACCACAGTTTCAAAACTGGCTGCAATGGTCCTTATTGAAAGAAGGATAGCTTAAGGCCATTTCTCTATTAATATGTGCATCTGGCTGAAACTTTCCACAGTATCTAGACGAAGTAGTTGGACTTCTAGTTAGGCATTTAGTTGATTTTGTAACTCAAGATAATAATAATAATGAAGTTTTAGACTAGTCTTGAGCAAAGCAAGGAAAATATTGATGTAAAGACATCTTTTTAATATGCTAAGGAAGTTTTATGTACTGCTTTTTTCTGACATGCTTAGTGTTTTGAAATTTTTTTCTCTATTCCAAAAGGCTTTGATTATAAAGTAATATACACAGTTCAGCTTCTTCCCTTCTTTCTATCTCTACCTTATGCATCTAAATAAAAAAGAAGTAAAATTGCCACAAGTTCTTTTCAGCGCATTTTATTATAACCTGGGAAGTGCCAGTTCTCTAGGAGCAGGCTCTGTAATTGTTTGAGAGAAAATGAACAAGGCAGTAAATCTGCATTGAGCTAACTCTCTGGTGTTTATGCAGCTGGTATTTTTCTCTTTTTAAGGATTTCTGGAGTGTCTACAACAACATTCCCCCTGTGACAGATTTGCCTCTGAGATCTAGTTACCATTTAATGCGAGGAGAACGACGACCGCTTTGGTACGTGTGGGCATTCCTGGGAAAGGACCTGAAGTGCTGGAAAGAGGGAGGTGTGGGACAGGAGCATCTTGTTTGTATTGCCTGCAAGTGCCTGAACTCAAGAGACCTACAAAAGAAAGATCCTAAGAATGTTGTTAAGCATAAATATGATCTGTACTAAAGAGTCTTTGTTTAAAACACAGACTGTAATTTAGTTGTCCACCTCTGAACATAAATGTAAGAAATTGAATCATGAAAATAGAAGTTAGGAAGTTAAAATGAGCCTGAATTTCAGTGCAAGAATACACAGAATATGCTACTTGTATTTTAATGATTTTAATTTGCTAATTTTTTCTTTCCACTGAAGCTAGTGTAATAATGATGCAAATGCCTTATAGTCCTTAACTATTTTTCACCTGTGCAAGAGTATGTTTCATCCACACATAAATACACATGCACTGTAGATTAAAACTAATTTAAGGCATTATGAAGTGACTCATTGCAGTAAATTCCTACTTGACTGTAGGACCATAATGAAATCAAGCAAAGATCCTTGAGGTTTTCCTTTCAGAAACTGAATTTTGCATGAACCTTCTTCATGATGCAGTTCCATCACATCTCAGTTAGAGAGTCTAAGCACTTTTTGGAAGAGTTTTGATCTTTTTGGCATTGTTTGCAGAGATTATGGTTGGATTAGAGTTCTCTGACTTGATTGTAGTGTGTCTTAACTCGATGGTGACTTCCTACAGGAGATTTCTGTCCTAATCTACTGAAGAAGCAAACAATTCTCCTAAGTAGAATGCACCTAGAGGTCTACATTACTTCTCTAAAAATACTGTGATTGGTTTGGATAGCTGAACTGGGTTTGAAAACACATTGGAGTCTGGATACATCAACTGGGCTGTTGTGTTTTGGTATCTTTGTAAGGAGGAGTGAGAACAGTGGATTTTGTAGGGCTTTTTGAGTTTTACACTTTTAATTTTGATCTGATAAGTAACAATTAGAGGTGTGAGATGCAAAGACCTCTTCTAAACATGATACATCTATTTAAGCCTGTGTAAGTAGTTTTGTGTTTTAGGAGAGGGATTACAAGAGATTGATCTGATCAGTAACCTGCCAACTTTTCAGTAGTTACTGCCAAGAAGTGTTTCTCAGATTGCAGTTACAGTACTCTGGAGAACTGCAGCATTGCTTTTTAGGAAGAAAAACAAATTCTGAAGTAAGAATTGAGGACTGCAGGTTTATGAAGATGTCCTTCCAAAGTGCTCCTCCTCCTTTTCCCAGTTCTTGGCTGGCTTGGTGGGAGATTGTTGACTCTGAGGAACTTCTATAGGTCTCATACTGGTGGCTTAGATATTCCAAAGATTCGTTTTAGCTTATTCCTTCAACTTTGCTATTACAGAGTTTTAACAGGAAACTAGAACCCTGATTTAAAATCTCCATAAAAAAAATTGTGACAGAATAAACTTGAAGCTGACAGGTTGTACATTGTGCCTTTGCCATTATGAGACAGTTTAATGGTTACATCTGCCCTGACCCTGTGCAGCTTCAGCTTTTCTTTTAATAAGGGCAATTAATTTCTAGCTGTCCCAAAAGGGAAATGAAGTGCTCTCGTGTTCTTTTGTCAACCTGGATAAACTTGAGAGAAATAAGCTGCTCCTGTGAAAATATGCCAGAGTTTTTCCAAAATAAAAGGTTGCCATAGTAAAACATCAACTTGCTTTGTGGCTTGTTCTCATATAGTGTGCAGCCACTTCAAAGACAGCCTGTAGTCAGGGAGAAGGGCAGTGTTTTCCAACACACAAAACTTAGGAAAGGGATTGGGTGTTGAGTGATATGCCTCATATGAACAATGAAAGAATTGTCTCTGACGTCAGAAATTACAGCTTGAGTCATGCTACCTGCAGTTAGTAATTGCATTTCCAATGGGATTTTTCTGGGAAAACTCAAACCCCAAACAGAGGTTTATCTAGATGTGGATAAGAATGTTTATTTTACTGATCTGTTTTGCATAACCAGGGAAGAGGAAAGCAATGCCAAAGGAGGGATATGGAAAATGAAGGTCCCTAAAGAAAGCACGGTATGTAATATTGACTTTTTACTTCAACATTATTTGGAAAAGGAGTTTCTTTAAACTCCATCTGATAGGGCTTTTTAGTTCTGACATCACCCCAAACAATCACTATTTTAATTAGTATAACCTCTTATTTCAAGACAATGAGGAAGTTTATTTTCAGATAATTCAATATCCCTTGCTGTTGGTAACACTTGTTGATGTATTATCATGCAAATGAAAGCTGTAATGTTTATACTCTATTTCCATTTGGAAGAACAGGATTTTATAATCACCTTTGTTCTCAAGGCTGTTTGCTTGCAGGTGTGTAAAGAAAAATATAAAAATAATTTCCTGATAATATTGTATGGCCAAAACCTTAGTGATGCTCTCCAAAAGTCCACACACACAGACCAGCACAGCATTCAGAGTTGAATTGAAATGTTGCTAAACTCCCTGTCAGACTCAGTAGGATTATTTCTGCATGGCACTGCTTGTTTGCACCTATGTGTGGCTGTGAGCAGTGCTGTGACTTGCTGTAACCAAGGCATGCTTTCCTCCAATACCTCATCCCATCCCATGGCTTGCTCCCACTGAAAGCTGGGAAGATCTTGCTCATTCAAGTGCTGTGTCCTGCACTTTGGGCACAACAACCCCAGGCAATGCTACAGGCTTGGGGATGAGTGGCTGGAAAGCTGCCCAG
>VWZO01020232.1:386232-420371 GCA_013396975.1 Bucco capensis | reverse complement strand
TGAGAGGTCATTTCCAGCCATGAATGTTCTGTGATTCTCTCTTGACCCTTCTTGCACTGGCTCTGATGCTCATTGGGCTGTTTTGTGAGCCAGCTTGATGCACTTTGATGTCACAAAAAGTTTATTCTATTTTGAATTGGAGTATATGACCAGGAGACTTTTTTGATGCCTATAGTGGGTAGAGGAGAAAAGAAGAGTGGGATCATCCCCCTTGGCAAGAGTGAGTTGTCAGATCACCTCATGGGCATCTTGTGGAACTGGGATTTTTTTTTTCACCTCTCTCTAATTATTTCTTTCTTTTTAAATATGGAAGATAAAGTCTGTTAAGGCATGTCATTGGTCTAGCCCTGCTGAACCAACTGGGTTTCTCTTTGCACCCCAAATCAAATGCATGTGAGAAACTTCTGTGCACTGTCACGCAGAGGGGACACAAGCTCTTCACATGTGGTGTTTATATGTGTAAGTGTTCTGGATCAGGCCTCTAAAGATGAGAAGTGTCAGAAGAATGTTGACAGCCTTGCAGAAGATGTTAAATACTGAAAGATGGTACTTGAAGTTTCAGCCAAAAGCTAATTGATTTTTGCCTGTGGGCTTTTTCCCTGTCTGTGAATTGCAGCTTTCCTTCTCTGGAGTTCCAAGGGATCACAAAAGACTGAAATTTTCTTTTTTTTTCCCTCTTATAATCCAAGGTTGTGAAGATGTTCAGAAATGGCAAAGTGGTTTGGCAGCCTGTATTACTGGGTGGTGAACTTAGGGACCTCAGAGGTCTTGTTTTTCAGAGGCTGAATGATAGTCCTTTTTTGAAATGAAGGTACTTCTTGATCTCTTAAAGTACATACCACATGTCCCAGGTCACTTTTGAAAGGTTTAATTGAGGGTGAACTTCAGGCAGCTTTTAGTGCCTCTTTAAATACCATAAATAATACCTGTATCCCTGTTTCTCTTTTTTTGTGGCTTCATTCTTCATCACTTGTGCTCACAACATCTCCTCAACTAAGGTGAAGCCATGTGGTACAGACCTAACTCAAACAAGTGATGTGTAGTAGCAGCTCTTGATGAGGGTGTGGAGGGAGGAAAATGTGTTTTCTGCATTTATTAGTCAAGTGGATTTATTTCATAGTCAGGACAAATCAGTGATGATGTTTAGACAGAAATCAATTTAATTTACTGCTGGGATTCTCAGGTACTTTTCTTTAGTTAGTAAGCAGAGCCTTATGGTCTTTTATCAGAGGAAATTTAGGGGACAAATCTAACTACAGGCTTTACATTAAATAATGCATTCAGGATGAGTTGTGGATGCAGATATAGCAAAGGTGAAGTTATTGTTAACTATTTAAAAACATTTATTAGAACAAGTCTCTAACAGTATATATTTTCAGGGTCTAAATTCTTGCTCCAACTGGATTGAGGAAATTAATTATTTAACACAGCATGTACTTACAAGAAATACTCTTATTTTGTCTAGAGAACCTCAGAAAGAAAATGCACTTATAACTGAGCTTGTCAGCCTAACTTGAAATGAAATAATAATGCAAATGTAACTCCTTTTGTTTTTTTTCCCCTCTTCAGGCTGCAGTTTGGAAAGAGCTCCTGCTAGCAACCATTGGAGAACAGTTTCTGGATTGTTGTGCAGCAGGTACCTTAAAGATTATTGAGGCTAACATGGCAAATTGAGTGTGAATACAGAACATGAAAACAATGTTAAAAAATGGGCTACAGGCTAGAAATCATATTCATACCTGTTTTCAGTAAGAGAACAAGGTGTTCTGTCTTAGCACAAGAGTTTTAAGCTCAACAACTTGCACCCCTGGGAAGGCAGCAGGTTTTCTAGATATTAGATATCTGTTAGCCAGCATTTAAGTGATCAATATTAGTTCTACAGTGCCAAGACTCTGCAACCCCAAAGGATGTTTCCACACTAGCTTGTTTGTACTATCACTCTTGGAAGTAACTAAATGAGATACCTCCATCAGATCTTGTGGTCTCTCCTGATTCTCCTAACAGGGTTAGGATTTGTCAGGAGATACTGGTGCAGACCTGAAGCAGAGAGAAGCTGAGTAGTTTGTCTGTAGTCACATTAAAAGCCCAGAGCAGGGCCATAACCCAAACCTGGCTCACCTGCATCCTAAGTTAACACTTTACCCAGGGGCAATATACTATATTTTTTGCCCCCTCTTTCTTTCTTTTTTTTCTCCTCTTCCCTCCTTTTTGTTTTCATGTTACTGCCTTGACAAAACATAGAGGAAAAAAGCAAAGTGTGGACAAGCTGGTGTCTGATCTCCTCCAGGAGATCTATTCCTAGGGTTTCAGTAGCTCTACCCTCACACCTCTGTTTTTGCTTGTGGGCATTGCTGTAGGATAATTATCTGTGGTAGTGTATATTGCTAACCTTTCTGAAGGGTGTCTTGTGATTCCCTTTTAATCAAGGATAAGAATGCTAATAGCAGAGATGAACCATCTTATGGCACCTTATTAAGCCACTATGAGGTAATATTTCCAATAGCTTCTATAAATACAGTATTTTTTTTGTTTCTGCTAACTGTTTGGCCTGGTTTGAGCATTGGTGTTCTTCTTGCTGCAAATTGCTCTTTCTCATTCTTTTTTTTTTTTTTGCTGTGGGGCACTGTTTCATAATACATAAGTATGAAATTNCCAGGCCAGGATGCCCTTGGCCTTCTTGTCCCCCTGGGCACACTGCTGGCTCCTGTTCAGCTGTCACTCAGCACCCCTAGGTCCCTGTGTGCCTGGCAGCTCTGCAGCCACTGCTCCCCAAGCCTGTAGCACTGCTGCATGTCTCAGCTGGAAAGTGTTCCTTAATGATCTTTCCTCTTGTGTGCAGATGATGAAGTCATCGGGGTTAGTGTCAGCGTTCGTGACCGTGAAGATGTTGTGCAGGTCTGGAACCTGAATGCCTCCTCAGCAAGTGAAGCAAAGGTTTTAGAGAAGATACACAAACTTCTGCCACACACGTCTTTTAAAGTGGTGTTTTATAAATGTAAGTATTTTGTCCTCTTTATTTCTGCTTTCGTTCGAGAAACAAGATGCTGGTAGAGTATTTCCATGGGAATATCCTGCCTGATTCATCATGAACCATTTGGAAATGTAGCATCTCTCATTGCATTAAGATAATGGCCCTTCAGTGTAAAAGATACCATTCAAAAGACAAGATTTCTCTTTTTTTCTTTAATTGTAGACTGTATTTGGGTTCATGAATGTCTCATTCATGAAATGACTGAGACAAGTCTCTTGATAACTCTCAAGACTACATGCTATTCAATTTAAGCATTCCTTTACAATCAGGATTTTAAGGGATCACTTAATTTAGGCTCTATACAAATGTGTATTATCAGAATAGTGTAATCCCAAAGATCACTTGCTGGCATGTTATGTCTTCCTTGACTGCTTTAATACATTTTTGTCTTCTCTTAATTAATCTTCTCAACTCCTTGGCAGAGTTTACATATGCTTTTTGTTCTCTTTTTTCCTTCTCTCTTCCCCAGCACACAGAGAGCATCATGCTTTTGAAGGCCGACAGGGAAAACATTAAGAGCAGCCTGTGCCAAGCTTACTTGTTGTTATTTGGTGTTTTGAGGTGGTCTGAACAAGGAGAAGGATGGTTGGAAGCCCTGAAGAAGTCCAGTACACACAGTGGCCCTTTTGAGTCTCTAACATTTCAGACTGGGAAGATGAGGACAACCAGTTGCCTTGGCTGCAAAATATGTAGTTTATGTCTGATTTCATTGGGTTCTTTAGATTTTTTTTTTGTCATTATTTCTTTAAAAAGATATTTGGGCCACCTCAATTTTTTTCAATCAGATGATATTTGTTCCTATTTCATGAAGACAGCAGTCTTCCATTTCTTCTGTACTGAAATGCAGAAGTGCACAGAGATGCTGTGCTGCTGTTCCACAATGTGCTGTACATAGAGGAATAATGACTTGGCCAAATCTGTTTTCAATTCTCATTTTAAAACATTCCTATCCTGTTAAGATTTTACTCACTGGTTTTGCCCCAAGAGAGAAAGAAATAGAGCTGCATTTATACTAATATTGAGTGTCACCTGGTCTTGCACTGACAATGGCAGAGGCACTGTAAAAGTAAATAGGAAAGTGACTACTAAATGAGTGACTAAAGAGAGCACATTGACATTGGGACTAAGTGTGGGATTGTGTTTAATGAGGGTTTTAATTGTAGTGAGTTTAGAAGAGCCCTTGTTCAGACTACACTGAGACATCTTTCAGTAGGAAATCCTGCCAGCCCCACACCTCTCTATCTAAGAGGGAATGGAGGTTTTAATGGTTTTATATCTGATGCTATTTTTCTGTATGTTCATGGAAGTGTCATGAATCATTTCTACTGCATTCAACTAACTGGATCCATCCCTCACCCTTCTGGGAGTACTTTAGGCCCATGGCTGCACCCACAAAGGTCAGTGTTGGAAATGCTGTTGACTTCAGGACAAAGGAAGAGATCCTATTATGTCTAATCTCAAGCCATCTTGGCTTCCTAAGTGACCATTTTTAAAGTAAAGTTAAAAGAAATCCAGAAAAGAACTGGATTGTGTGATGCAGCATGACTAGGAATATAAACAGTTACAGATATAAACAGTGTTAATCTTTAAATGTTTGTCTGTATTAATTCCTTGAGGTGTTGGTTTGTTTTACTATAACTACCAAAGATTGATGTAGTTCCTTTTACAAGAAGAAGCTGCAAGGTAGAGCTGTAGGTACCCTCCACTGAGCAGTATTTCATTGGTAAGAGGTTTTTGTTTGGCAGCTGTTCAAGTTGAACTGATTTTCCCCATCTTTAATACGCTAAGAAGCAGTCATAAAAACTAAATAAACTTAGAAATAAGAATCACACTTTGAGGGTTTTTTTATAACTTTATATGTATTTATGAATTAACACTGTGCAGTTAATGAGCATTAATTAAATTTTCAAATATCCAAATGTCTTGCTTCTGTAATTGCTTTCTGAGGCTAAATGTTACTGGTCCTGCTTTTTTTAAACCTCTGTATTTTTCTGTAAAACTTAGTCTCTTAGAAGATGTTTTGTTCATAGATTAAAAAGACTTTTAAATAGATTTTTTTTTTCTCTTTGTTTATTAAAACAGCAAGGAGGCCTGAAGTTTATTAGTAGCATCTCTTGTATGTATTCAGTTAATACTTGGAAGTATTTTTAAATTGCAGTTAAGCTGAAGTTCCAAAATAAACAGCATAGAAACTATTTCCATGTTATACCCTGCTATAAATCATATAATTGTACACACACACACACTGCAGTGACAGTGTATGAAAAAACACAGCTAGCCTTGCTGAGATGAATTTTTCCCCTAGCATTAGCTGGATTCAAGAAACCTGCTTCCCTCTGGGGGTGATAACAAGCCCTGGCTGATATCTGCCCACACTAGGACCATGCTCATCTGGTGTCTGCTGGTGTGGGAGGTCATGCTGAAGCCTTTCACACAGCAGGAGCTCTTATCTTCTTTCCCCAAGCTGTCTTGATGGATTTTGTAGGAGCTTCATATCCTTGATGCACCTGTCTTGCTGCCCAGGTGGAGACAATGTTGCATGGAGATGATCCTCTGTCCTGGCAAGGTAGGGGAGATAAGATTCCCTCTGTCCTGGCGAGGTAGGGGAGATAAGATTCAAGGGGAGAGCTTTGGTTGGCTTTAGAAATGTTCATAGCACCTTGTAAAAGCATATTCCTGGGGAAAGCTTTGATGCTACATGGTGTTAGGTGGAGGATGCTGGCAAACTGGCTGAAGGAGAGCTGCTGGCCTCTTGCACACGCACGAGCAGGACTGTGCAGAGGGATGCAGCATGAGGATGCTGTAGGAGCATCAGCCCTGGGGAAAGAGGAGATGCTGGCTGGGCTGTGGCTGAAGCTACCATGGCAAACAGAGTCAGGAGGGACAGCTGAGACATGGTAAGAGGAATGAACAGCTTTTTACTTCTGAATATTATGCTTCTTGTCCTGGTTTGTACCATCCTAGTGCTGAAGATGGCTGCTGGCAGCAGGCAGGAGCCAAGCTCTGGTTGTTCCTCCACCCCAAACATTGGGAGCATCTGTAGTAGCTCTCTGTGGCTCCCCAGGCTGTGGTGTAACTGCTGCTGGAGGGATTAGTTGGGAATTTCACTTAACAGGGATGAAGGGCTGTCTTCTGGGGCTGGTTAATTAACAGGATTCTGCTCTGGTAATTAAATAGCAGTTTGTTGAACACAACTTAGTTGATGAAATCTTCAGAAAACATAACAATTAGCAGGCAAGGAATGGCAGCTTTGCTCACAAGCTTGTCCCCAACCAGTTACTGGTATGGTTTAAACCTTTCATTCTCCAGCAAAGATGATATCAACTCTTAATTTATTTGGTTTTGCTGCTGTTGTTGGACAGCTGCAAGGGCTTAAGGTGTTTCACTTGTTCCTTTTTTAGGAGACTCTCTGGTGCTGTCTTCTTAAAAGCTAATGCTGGAGGGCAGGAGTGTTTGCCAGCTCAAGAATAAATCCTTTGCCCTCCTGCAGCAGCAGTGGGGCTGCCCCAGCTCATAGAGAAACTAGGAGGGAAGGATTTCCATCAGTGTGCTGAGGCTCCATAAATAAGCAAATTGGAGCAGGCTGGAAGTGAAGAGCAAAGTAGGTATCATTCATCATGCAGAGGGGCCTGGAGTATGTTCCAGCTCATAATGTGTAAGGGAGAGCAATGTTATGAATAGGCATGGGATGTATCCCCTTCTTTTTGGATCATGATTCTGTGTAATAAACATGCAAGACAATTTGTATAAAACAGTGAGGATTCTTTCCTAGAGAAGTCATTTCAAGCTATATTTGCACACCAGGGAACAGTTCATAGGAAGGTTTTGTGGTTATGTTTCCATACAAATGTGCAAAGAGAAAGCAGCGTGGTCAGCAAGTGAGGGATGGTGCATGGAAAGCTCTGCAATGCTGTGCTCTCCCTGAGCTGCTCATCACATTCCATAACCTCCCATCATACTGGGGAAGCACCCAGCCTGGCACCCCTTTCCCTGCCTCCATCCCTTGAACCATTAGAGACAGAACCATGGAATGGTGGCAGTTGGAAGGGACCTCTGGGGATCATCCAGTCCAACCCCCCTGCTAAAGCAGGGTCACCTAGAACAGGTTGCACAGAATCATGTTCAGGTGGGTTTAGAATCTCTCCAGAGAAGAAGAACCCACAACCTCTTTGGGCATCCTGGGCCAGTGCTTTGACATCCTCTCAGCAAATAAGTTTTTGCTTATGTTCAGATGGAATTTCCTGGGTTCCAGTTTGTGCCCATTGCCCCTTGGCCTGTCACTGGGCACCAGTGAGAAGAGTCTGGCCCTCTCCTCTTGCCCCCCACCTTTTAGATATTGATAAGCAATGATAAGATCTTTTCTCAGTTGTCTTTTCCAGGCTTACCAGCTCCAGGTCTCTCAGCCTTTCCTCCTCACAGAGATGCTCCAGTCCCCTCAGTACCTCTGTAGCCTCTGCTGGACTCTCCAGTACCTCCTTGTCTCTCTTGAACTGGAGAACCAGAACTTGGGCACAATACTCCAAATGTAGCCTTAGTAAGGCAGAGTATAGAAGGAGGAGAACCTCTTTCAACCTGCTGGTCACACTCATCTAAATGCACCCCAGGGAGATCATTGGCCTGCTTGGCCACAAAAGCACATCATAAATGCAATCTAAGAAGGTAGAAGGCATTTTTTTTCCTGAGTGTCTTTTGGTCTTGTAATATTGGTTTTGGAGTAGGAAAATCCTGACCCAAATGTATTAGCACTGCTGGCTCTTAGCAACCTTTTAAGATAATATTTGTGTGTAAAAGGAGAGGGTGACCTGCTGGGTGAAATGCAAAATGATGCTGTAGCGTGTGGCACAAGCATGGTCTGCACAGAAAGTTTGCTGGCTGGTTTGTTGTTTTTTGTTTGGTTTTGTTATTTTTTTTTTCCCTTTGGGTTAACTTTTTGAGAAGGACTTTGTTTTGTTTTGCTCTCAGTGTTTCCCAGCTAGCTTGTTAGTCACTCCCCACACCCTGCAGCAGCAGCTGAGCTGCTCTTCTGGCATCATGTCTCAGATCCCCCACCCTCTCACTGGAGCCATGTGCCATAGGGTTACTGGGTGCCTCTCCCAGAGTATCTCCCAGCAGGACACCCCCCTGGAGGGGCCCCCAGGCAGCCTCTTCTCTCTGTTTTCTGAGGCAGTTAGGATGAAGACTTTGAGGGGATCTTAGAGCAGTTTTCCAGTACCTAAAGGGGATTTATCAGACAGAAGGGGAGAGACTTGTTAAGCGGTCAGACTGTGATAGGACAAGGGGGAATGGTTATAAGCTGAAGGAGGGGAAATTTAGATTGGAGATTATGAGGAAGTTCTTTACTCGGAGAGTGGTTAGACACTGGCACAGGTTGCCCAGAGAGGTTGTGGATGCCTCATCCCTGGCAGTGTTCAAGGCCAGGCTGGATGCAGCCCTGGGTGACCTGGTCTAGTGATTGGCATCCCTGCTCAGTGTAGGGAGATTGGAACTAGTTGATCTTTAGGGTCCCTTCCAACCTGGCCATTCTATGATTCTATGATACTTCTGCTCCTGGAGCCAAGCCAATGACAAAAGTTGATGTGACCATCCTCATTGCTCTCACCTCCACCCTTCTTACTCCTTTTTCTGTTTTATAGCAGCTCACAGACTTCATCTCCTAGTGAATGCTCACCCTTCTCTCCTTCCTTCACACATTTCTTGAGTCAGCCCTAGGTTTGTGGGGAATGCACAGCCTCTGCTTCTCCCTTGCTTCTTGCAGCATCTTCACACACAACAAGGGAGCAACACACCCTCTACTGATGACCATGCTTCCCTGCCACCATGCCTCCAGGAAACCTCTCAGCTTTTTTTGGACAGCCAAATCCTACCAGACCCACAGTCTTGAGAGGGATGGATGTGGCCCTGGGGGCTGAGCTCTTCCTCTGCAGTGTGGAAAATACCTGGCAGGGACTTCCGATGCAGGGTGCTGCATCTCTTCCTCTGTGGTTATTTTCCCTTATTGCTTTTATCAGTGATAGACTCTAGGTTATTTGAAGCAGGAATCGCTTGACCTGGCTCTGGCATAGAGGGCAGCAGACCCTCTCTGGTGCTGACCTTTGCAAACAGGGTCCTGAGTTGGTTAGGAACATCATCTGATGCTCCTGGATTTTTCCAGCTCAAGCAGAATCCCCTCCAAGGCAGTGCTGTGTGTGCTGCTGCTCCAAGCAGCAGGCAGCTTCCCTCCACCACTCACGTCCAGACCTTAATCTTTGGGATAATCCTCCCTCTGATCCTCCTGTGAGTGTAAGATGAGCTGAAACCTTGAATAATAGGTCTTTTGAAAGTCTGGCTTTCCTGGCACACCTAATCAGCTTGCCAACGTGCCACAAGACAGGGAGCAGCATCAGTTTTTGGTGTGTGCTCATCCTGCTTCTCCTCCTCTCAAAGGAACCATCCCCAGCTGCCTGGATAGATGTGTTCCCACTGTGAATGGAGCAGGGGTTGCTCTTGGTGTTTGATACCCCCCAGGCTCTTACTGATGGAGACTTCTCAGAGCTGTGAGGAGGTAGGAGTGGAAGTTCAACATTTGGAATACTTTTGCTGTTCGAAGCCTGTGATGGTTTCCAGATTTAAGTACAGGGTTTATCATCTTTTTTTCTCTCTACTGAAATAAAGAATCCATTAGAGATGGTCTGTTATATGGAAGACACATGTTTGTGTAGTGTTACCATTTACACAGCAGCAGCCTGGACTGGAAAGCTGATCATTTACTAGGGAAATAAATTCTCTCTGCTGCTTGTGCTCCATCCTGGAGCTTCCTTTGAAGGCTCTTCAGTTTTGGACATAGAGCTTTTGGTAATTAAAAACTTACTTATGGAATTTATTTTTTCTTTCGGAGGGGTGGAAGGAAGTTATAAATCTAAAGCCTTAACAGCTCAACAAGAAGATACCTGTGAATGGGCTGAAGGAAAATGATGTCCTGTGGAGAGCTGGCCCTGGAGCTGCCATAAGATGGCACTGCAACATAAAGCATGGAGCAGGGCTGGGCTGAGCTGCTCCCAGCCCGGGCTGAGCAGGGAAGCACCCTTCCCGGTGGGGAAAAAAAAATGCCAGGGAAGAGAAAGGACTTATGTAAGGATAATTCTGCTATTAGTCAGGGGGAGCTGTCATGGAGCTGTGTCTGGACTGGACTTTTCCTGCTTACACGAAGTGCATAATGCTGTTGGAATTCATGTCTAAACAGTGCAAATAAGAGGGGGAGGCTATCTAAATTATCAACAGCAGTAAGGAAATGGATTTTCCTTTACTGTCGCTGGCAAATTCAGAAAGTCTTTGATATCTAGGGGGTTTCTGAATATAACTGCATGTTATAAATCATCCCAGTATAACTTTCTACTGGACTCGTGTGTTTCTCCCTTTCCTTGAGCACTAACAAAGCTCAAACCAAGCTGTAGGAATAGAGGAGAAGGTGTCATGGCTGGGCAGGTTTGCAGCCAAGGAGGGGGCTGGCTGTGCCACCCATCCTTGGGGATGGGACAGGATGCCTTCCTGGGGCTCTGAGCTTCCAGTTAGTGCATGGGAAAAGCACTTTGTGTCCATACCAGGACAAGCCAGTGTCCTTGTCATAAAGTGCCACATAACACATCTCTAGCAAAGCTCCATTGTGTTGGTGACATCTCTGACCCTATCAATGAAATACTCTGGAAAAAAAACCTTTTGCCAACTGTTTTGCCCAAAGCCAAACTGAAAGCATGACGCAGAGCATGCTACAATTTCTAATTAATTGTAATTAGAGATACTAAACTATGAAGGGGGCCTCTGTATACTGTGAGTGGCTTCTTCCCTCTCTTAAGCTGAACTGAATAGCTGCATTTCCTCCTCTTTTTCCCACCTAGGAATATGGTTTTTTGATGCTCAGACAGGGTCTTGGCTGGGTCTAACTCTTGGAAAGTAAACAACAGCCCATCAAATGCATTTCTGCACTCAGAAAGTAAGAGTGGGCTGTGTCTCCACAGCTTCCCTTTAGCACTGACAAGGTCAAGAGCAATTCTGGAAGAAATTGGCAAAACCCATACACAAGAGTGGGCTGGGGGTGGTGATTTCCTTTTCCTGCCCCACAGCATGAGGAGGTTTTGATGACTGGGGCCAGCCACAGGATTTTTTTCCCTGCTGAGGTATTAAACCACCATTGTTAGCTGTGGTGTTAATGACCTGCTGTGCTGGCCAGACACTTGCTCAGCATGGGTGCCCCTGGCAGGGGTAGTGCCAGGGTGTGGGAGTGCTGGGGGGGCACCCACCCGTGTTGCATGAGCATTTCTTAATGTGATTATGATTTCAGCATCCCCCCCAGCTGCTGCCTGCTCCATGGTGCCAGGTAGACTCCACCACCTCACATGGTATAGTAATGAGCACCCCAGAACACTCACAGACCACCCCAGGGACCTGCATTTTCCTGGGCTTCCAATAGGAAAAGGGCTTTGATAAGGGCTAGTCTGGTACTAGGATCAGCTTGTCAGCAGAGAAGCTAATTTGTGGCTGTAGCAGGTTGCAGAAATCCACCTGAGCTCAGAGACTTCATTGCTGCAATTGCTGATTGAGGTCTGTTTCTCCCACACACCATGACTTGTGCCACCCCTCCCCTTTATGCAGAATCATGGAATGATTTGGGTTGGAAAGGTATTTTAAGGTCTTCCAACCCAACTATCCTGCAGTAAGCATCTATAACAGTAAGATCTATAACTAGATCAGGTTGCTCAGAGCAATATCCAACCTTATCCAGAATGTTTCCAGGGATGGAACATCTGCCACCTCTTGGGGCAACCTGTGCCAGCGCTTCATCAATATCATTGTAAAAAATGTCTTCCTTCTATCTAGTCTAAGTCTCACTCTTTTAGTTTTAAACTGTCACCCCTTGTGCTGTCCCAACAGGCCCTGCTAAAGTGATTGTCCCCATCTTTCTTATAGACCCCTTTAAGTACTGAAGGGCTGCACTAAGGTCTCCCTGGCACCTTCTGAACAACCCCAACTCTCAGCCTGTCCTCATAGGAGAGAAAAGTACAGGAAAATACAGCAAATAAAAGCAGCCTTTTGTACTTAACCCACATTTCTTCCCATTTGTCTGCATTTCAGCCCAGATAAAGAGCAGGGCCAGGACATTTCTCCCTTCTGTGTCCCTCCAAGCCCAGCCCAGCAGCCAGCATTGCACGGGGCCCTCCAGGCACTGCTCTGATGAGCAGCCAACCACCACATAGGCAGGAGTGTTGGTTTGTGGTTGGGTTTTGGTTGGTTTCTTTTTCTCCAAAGGCATAAAAATTACTTTTTTTAAGGGTGGGGTTATTTCTAAATGAGACTTTAGGGAATCATTACCCTTTCTACTACTTCAAAGTAGTCCCCAGCACACTTGGTGTGCCTATTAGGAGAACCTTCTGGCTTGAGCACCCTGTAAGTAAGATGAACTTTAACTGATGGTACTTAGTGCAAATGGGCTAAAGGTCACATGGCTGAGTCTCCTCATGCCACCTGGAGTATTTTTTCACCAGTCTCAGCTTATTCATCCAAATCAAATAAGTAAAGAGTTAGTAAGCATTAATAATACCAATAAGTGAAGGGTTATGATGCTCTCAGAGGGGAGTGTCACGGAGGAATGTGGGTGAATTCTGCCCCCAAATGGATATTCAATCTTACAACAAGTGTTTCTGTGTTAGAAGGAGGGGAGAGCCTTGGCTCCTCGCCACGCTGCCGTCGCAGGGCTGATGCTTTATCTCCATTAGCTCTCAGTGCCACTCCTGCCTCCACTGCTGCGTGTGGACACTGAGATGAAGGAACTCACAGTCAGATAATCAGGATCTACTTTGTTAGGTTGTCCTCTAAAAATGGTAGCTTGTGTCCAGTGCCCTGATAAAAGCAGGGCAGGATGCTGCAAGGGCTGAGGGAACATCCTGGTGTGTCTGGATTTCCCTAGGAGGTTACTTGCCTTGGTGGGTTTTATTTAGGGACTATAAGGAGCAGGGTGAGAGAAGCCAAAGGTGCATGGGGAGTATATCCTACTTGCACCACTCTGAGTAGCATCACCCAGCCCAGTCCTCCCCAGGACATGCTGAAGCTGTGCTATGCTCAGCCCCTCTGGTGAATGGATTAACTAAGTATTTCTCCTCTCCCTTCCATGCAAGCAGCCAGCCCCAGTCCTGGCCTGAGCGCATGTTTTTTCCTTGTACAATGCATCCTGAGATGTCTGGTGGGGCTACCCACCAGATGCTGCAGGGAGCTGAGGGTGAGGGACCCACAGCTCAGGCCTGTTACAGCAAGCCGCTTTTAAGAGAACAGGAGATATGCTGACTACATCCAGAGCTCCTGAGTTCATCTTTTCCAGCTTTTTCCCTGTGATGCTAAGGATGCAGCGGGTACCCCTCCTATTTTCACTCCCCAATCCCAAGACTTTTTCAGGGGAAGCCAAAAGCCTTAGCTGTCTGGCCCCAGGACGTGGTGCTTTCAAGAAGCCAGTTACCTGTAGTGAAGCCTGCAGGAGCTGGCAGCATCATGGTGGCAATTTGTGGGGTTGGGAATTCACCTGCAGGGAGCAATTGCTTCATGCAAGAGACCTCTGACTTCCTAGCCAAGCTGGCTGCATATAGCTGGCAGCAGCACTCCAGAAGTCAGCATGGGGATTTCTGGCTGCTGTGGTAATCTCACAGAAGAGCTTACAGCACTGTACAAAGTACAGGTGTGGAAAGACATGATGGGGAGCCCAGGCACCCATAGGTGCCAGTGGCAGGGAGATATCATGCAGCCCATGGTTGTAGGGCTGTGTGGGGCACATCAAAATCAAAGCCCATAAAGCTTTTGGATGAAAGGGTAGGAATGCAGAGAAGCTCTCCCCTGCTCTCCCCATTCCATCCCAGTCAGTCCTGTCCCTGCTGCTGCCACCACAGCAGGGCCCTGGCTTGTCTCACCCATATAAGTGTGTATGTTTTTTTGTTTAAACCATTACAAATGTAAATGATCCTTCTCAATTACAAAAGCCTGTACAAACTGGCATCTTTAAAGGAAACTCTGAACGAGCTCCTGGCACAGAGCTTCTTCAAATATTTGGAAGCTTTGCTAAGCCTCCTGAAACAAAGGCAGGCACAACCTCCTGCTCTTCCACCACCTTCCCTGCTTCCCTCCCTCCTGCAAAGCCCAGCACTCTGAGAGTGCATAGTGAGAGCCTGTCACTGATGGAACCATAACTGTGTGACACAAGGGGTAGCAAGGGATGGACAACAGCAAGGGCTGTGGTGGCCCCACTGCAGCCTAGCTCCTGGCTGCCCTGCTCATGCTGTGCTGCCACAGAGCAGCACCTCTGAAACATCTTCCTTGCTTCAGTGCCTGAGTTTCCCTGCTGATTTTCATGCTTTTGCCTTGCTGCAGTAGCCTAAACTACTACTTTTGTTTCTTTCCTTATTCTCCAGCACATCCTCTCTCGGGGAGCTAATTCTGCACTCAAGATGCATTGAGGCAATGAGCTGGGCTTGTGCTGCTCCCTTCCCTCTGCTCAGGCTGACCTGCTCATGCTGAAAGGATGCTGGTGAGCCATTTGGAGAACACATTGTCCAGCCAGGCTGGACCAAATAGAA
Source organism: Bucco capensis (assembly GCA_013396975.1). Taxonomy (NCBI): domain Eukaryota; kingdom Metazoa; phylum Chordata; class Aves; order Piciformes; family Bucconidae; genus Bucco; species Bucco capensis. The sequence continues at coordinate 405,752 of VWZO01020232.1, read as the reverse complement.
GTGAAATGAATGGTTAAACAAATGTTGTGGCTGCCTGTACACGATGTGATAGCACTTCCTAAATACTGAAGCATATTATTTTGGATTTGATCTCTGCTATCAATTGAGATTGAAGGTATTGATCTGGGCTGATTGCTGGGGACAATCAGAAAGTGAAAGGGTAATTGACTGTCATGTCCTTCATTGATCAGGCACCACAGTTTACAGCAGCCAGCATCATTTTCCAGTACTTTGCAGCACCTCCTCTAATGAAGAGATCCAGACTTGAAGTAACACAGTGACTTACATGCACTGCCATTTAGGGGGTAAGGGAGGCTGTTCCCAGCCAACATGTCATTGCCTTAATCAAAATGAAAGGTTGTCAACAGGAGTGGCACCTTGCTGGAAAGCAAAGATTTATGAGGCTTGTGTATGTGTCACTGTGAGCCAACGTGGTGCTGGAGGATCCTTGCTACTTGGCTGCAGCAGATATTAAAGGAGGATGTCCAAGACAATGAAGGCACTGCACATGGGTCACCTGCCAGATGAGTGTGACCTCCTCTCTCTAGGTTCTTTAAAATGTTAAAGCAACAAACATTTTATGCCATGTGTTCCACTAGGGCTCACTAGCAGCTGATCCAGAAAAAGAATTGTCCTGGGAGAGGAGCAAATTGGGAAGCATCCCAAGTTGCTGTAATTAAATCCACAAAAAAAAAGCTCATATAAAATTTTTGCATATAATCAGAAGGATGGAAAATACCTTATTCCCTGCTGTGCACTTCAGATTAATATAGCCCAAAGTTATTCAATCCTAATAGTTATGGTGACCATGAAACATCTAAACATCTCCCTGTACTTACTAGGAACAGGCAGATAAAATGGCTTTTCTCCTAGAGGACATGTATCTGTTGCTGGTTTTTAATAATCTGTTGTATCTGCTATGGGTTTTTAATAATCTGGAATACTTGACATTCCTGCTCCTCACCTGCAAGCTCTTTTGGTTAGGGACTGCTCCCTGTGAACAGAGGTTCAGTGAAATCAATGGGATTTAGTTGTTCAGTGAGATTCTTGTGCCTAAATACTTCACTGAACCTGACTGTGGAGTGTGTTCAGGGATAAAGGTCCCAATTTTGACTCCACAAAACCCTAAGCCTTGGGTCACCTCATCTTCCCCAGCTGTGAGGCAAAGAGATGTCTCAGGTGTTGCTTGTCCTAGATGGGCTCTGCAGCTACTTCAGAGATGCTGTCTCCAAAAGCCCAAGCGCCAGACAAGCCAGAGCTCTGAAGCAGGACTCAGTGGGATCATTTCTAACTAGCAGTGACTGGTACAGTACTGATGCCAGGCATTGCTGTGCTCTTCTGCTCACTTTGCTCCAGCAGCATGGCCAGACGTGCATAGCATGGGGGTTGCTGAGGTTTGTATCACAAAGGCAATGTTTTGCCAGTCCATAACATTCAGCTGACGTGGCTCCTGTCTCCCGCCACAGCCCAGCCCAGCTCCCAGCACTGCAGGTGTCCATGCCCATCCCAGAACTGGATGCATTTCAGTCATGGCAAAGCAGGCTGCAGAGCAGAGGGTTACCATACATAGCAGGTTGTCCTAGACATTCTCCACCTGAAAGTTGTGTACAGGCAGATTTGGAGGCTTCTGTGTTTGTCTTGAATTTCCCAACGTCTGGCAGCCTGTGGGGAGCTTCCAGATGTCCAGAGATGCTGACCTCGCCCACTAAGCACGCACAAGCTCTTCCATGGCAAGTTCAGAGCATGTCCAGTGCCTCTAGCATCACGGGGCTGGCTGTGCACGTGCTGGCTGGTCCTTTTAAGAGCGTGTTTGAAGCCCAGGAGATGCCAAGGTTTCTGCCTACACACCTGGCTTCAGTCGGTGTGATGCATCCTGAAGTCCTTGTCCTGGTGTGTATGCTATTTGTTCAAGTCATTTTAGCAGTGTTTCAGGAGCATTATATTGGAGGAAAACCATATGCAGGAAGAAGCCAATGGATTGTGTGCACAGGAATGAAGCATTGCCTCCAAGAGAACCATGTCGGTGCAGCTGGATCCATGTCTCCTCCTCAAGCACTTGCTCTAAGCCCCAAAGTTGGCTTCTTGCTTATAAATGAGACTTAATAAGCTGCCCTTGTCCATATCCAGATTTCTGATTTCCTTCCCAGCTGTCAGATGGTCAAACTCCATTTCAGTGAGTTTTGGCCACTTCTGACTCAGTGCAGTAGTGAAGCTGAGCTGAGCTGCATTCCTTGCCTTGGGTTTCAATCTGTTAAACAACTCAGCCCAAGCTGCTTCTGATTTGCTTCGTTGTGACTTTTTGGTCCTGCTGGTGAACCACAACACCCATTGCTCGCTCACATCTCAGGGTGCAGGCAGGGCTGCCTGGGGGAAGGTGGCTGAGGCACTGAACTTTCACAGTGATGGGAGCCAGCCCTGTGGGCATCACCCGTGAGTCAGCCACTGCCATGCTGGCCAACAAGGACGTCTGAAGGGGTTTCTCATCCCACCCGAGTTTCCTTTCCTGGGAAGAGAGGTGGCTGCACTGGGGTGTGTGGGCTGTGTGAGCTCCTGGGGAGTCAAACCCAAACTGAGCTGACAGAGGAGCAGTAGTCTTAAGCAGACAGAGCAAAAATCTTCTGTGTTGGAGGCTTAAAATGCTGATTAAACAGAGCTGGATGGCCCCAGGTCACAGCCAAGGTGCTGGCTCAGGCCATGGATAAAACTGCAAGGGAAAAAAGGGTGTTCATATTGGGTCAATGGATCAGTCACTTCAGAGAGAGGTCAATCCTGCAAATAGCATCCATGTGCTGCTTACCCATCCTCAAATTTTGCTGCTTATCCTAACAGTCCCATACTGGTGGGTTTATGGAAGTGTAAGACAAAGATCCCCTCCGACTCCTCTTAAAATAACCTCTGTGATGGCTCCAGACATTCTTCTAAGTGAAGAGCAACTGCACTCCTCCCATTACATCTGCTGGAGAGAGAATGTATAAAAAGAGGAAGAGGAAGATTGGCTGAACTGGCAGTTAGTAATTAAGGACAAAAAAGTAAAAAACTGAAATGTCACAGCATTAATTTACACAAAAGAAGCATTTCTCCTTAGCAAGTGGGTATATTGCAGGACAAGCAGGGCAAACACATGCCAGAGCTTAGTGAAACAAGAGTTAAACAACATCAAATCATTCCCTGTGATGGATCATTAAGAATGTGGAGTCTAAATGTGTGGTAAGATTACAGCACCATGCAGATGTTCCTACACCAACAGCTTATTTTACATATTGCAAAGCATATAGACAACTCCTAGTAGCAAACAACACACAAAGACTAGCCTGCCCTGTGGTTTGGATTGTTCTACAAGGTGAATTTTGAGGGATGGAAAGGACTGAGCTTCAGTGCTGCCTGAGATTACAGCTGTCTTGAGCCAGCAGCAGGACTTGTCTGCCTGTGACCTCTCCACCTCTACCCAGGCATGGTTTACAGGAGGGACTAATGAGCAGTAGGTGAGATGGGTTAGATAAACAACAGAGGGGCACAAAGTCAGTAAATGCCCAGGATTTCTATTTTTTTCTTTACATTTGTATATTGTAACAAAATTTAAGGCAACATTCCTCCTGCTAAATTAGTGTTTCCAAGGCACTGCAAATACTACAGCTGTAGGAAGAATTCAGGAAAAGTAATCAGCAGCACAATTAAGCAATCTGCCATAATGACAGAACACAACACTAGGGTAGAATAATCAGAAACATATATATATTTTTCCCTTCTTGATTTTCATTTCCCACCCAATGATTTGCTTTTGCAGGGTGTATATAAAGGGATGCCTGATAGAAATGCCATTATTGATTTGCTACAGCTTGTAGATCTTGCTCCAGGGAGGATACCCATACTAATTCTTGCCAATCGCTTGAATCTAATGTTATTTTTACTATATTTTCTGAAAACCTGGTGTTTGACTTGCTTTCATCCTAGTTTTGCCACCCTTATCTGCTTCATGTAAACTTAAAAGTCCAAGTCCTTTAACTGGAAGGTATCAGCCTAGATGAGAAACCCTGAAGGTGAGGTCCCTATATTTCTTCCAGCCATCCCAGCCTAGGAAGCAGAGCAGGGAGATGGTTCACACAATGTTTCTGCAACCTCCAGCTCCTGCTCAGGAGAAAAAAACTGCCTACACCTGTGAGCAGACCACAAGAGAATGGGCATGACCTGCTTCATCTGCACAGAGCTCCTTGAGGCTATAAGAGCCCATGAGGAAGGTAAGCTTCCCTCTAAAGAGATGGTTTGGAAGGGAAAAGGGAGCCTTCCCTGAGAAAGGGGTACTACATAGCTTTCTGCTAGTTTTGTATCAAGGCTGGCTGGACTGAAGTTGAGAGGGAAAGGGAAGCTCTTGTATTGCTTTGGGGAGGTAAGTCTTCTCCTTGGGCTTGCTGGCTGCTGGGAGAGGGCTACTGTGCAAAACTGGGAGAGAAGAATTTTTTGGCAGAGCCAGGAGTGATCTGTGTGTCCTGGGAGGCTGCAGGGGTTAATAATGGAACTTGGTGAGTTTTGTGGTGATACTTCCCAGGTGGCTAGGTGTTATGGTGGTGCTACTAGAGAAGGACCATTAGCCCTTTCCTGGGAGATGGGAGCACACTGATGGTGTTGCAGGGCCCTGGAGGTTTGCTTTGTGTGCATTGAGGAGCTGTGGCTAGGAGAAGGAGCCTGGCTTTGTGGGGTAATGAAGCATGTGGGGTTGCTGCTGAAGGTGTCTGGATGGAGGGTTCAATACGTGCTTTGTAGAGTCATGCTGATGCACTGTTATCTTCCTGCAGTTGTATTTCCTCCCTCTCACTTACAGATGGAGCTTTTGCTTGTTAGTGCCCCTTAAGAAAGGAGTTTGTTGGCCCTAGAGGCTCTTTGGAGGACTGACTCGAGTTTGTAACCTTTGGTGCAAGGGAGGGTGTTTGGATTACACGTGGCTGCTTGAAACCTTAGCTTCTGTCAGAAATAAGCTAGAACATATAAATATGTTTGTTTAACGAATCTTTATAAATACAATCATCTGCTTTGTGTTCTACAATAACTTAATAAAAGGGCAACTGTAAAGTTATGTATTTTGAGAATTAAATTGTGTCATAATGGGATGAGAGCAGCTGAGAGCATAGCACCTTGATAACCTGAAAGAGATTTGTTTGTCTTAACTTAAAGGATAAGCTTAGGATAAAAACTTTCAAAATCATCTACGACTGAGGAGCCCAAGAGCCTGTGATGCAGAGGAAGATGTGAGTTTTAGCTCTTTTAGGGGCTACTGAAAAAATCTTAGTGCTACTTAAATCAGTTTCTGATATTTGCTTTTGCCTGGGCAATGCAGATCAGGTATCTGGGTGGTCAGATTCTGCTGTTACTCAAGCTGGTGAAAATCCACATTACCATCACCCAGTCCAGAGCTCTCATGAGAGCTCTGAGCTCTCTGAATATTATTTTATATGTTCCTTTGTCATCTGGGAGACTGTCTTGCAAACATTCATGCATGCAGAGGTTCCTCCTTTTCCCCCATGCCCATTTAGGTAGAAATCATGGAGAGCACCAGGTCCAGGGAGGAGAGATGTGGCTGCAAAACTCACTAATGAAATCCCAAACAGTGGAGGAATGCTGGCTTAATTTTTCATCTGAGCATCAGCTGAAAGTAATGTATACCCCAAATTAGTGCAGACAAAGCCTAGTCTGGTCTGCAGGCCCTCTGTATTTTTTTAATTCTTTTCTACTAAAACTCAATAAAAACATGGGGGTGGAAAGTGCTGCTGGGAATTTGCTTTTTGTTCTGCTGAAGTGCTGTATTTCTCAGCAGTCTTCAAGTTTCTCAGCGTGAGGATATTGTTACATCAGAGCTACCGTGGGTTTAACACAATTCTCAATTTGCAGGCAAATGGATGTATTGTGTTGGGGCTCATCCAGAGGGGACTGTGAAACTACAAATTACAACCCAGCTGCATTCTCTTATCTGGATTTTTCCTCCTCCTCCATATGTCTGTGAGTCCTACCCTCTTCATAAGTAGATGCAAGGAAAACTTGAGTGAGAGAGACATAGGCCCAGAGACAACAAGGACCCTGACAGTGCAGAAACTCCTGCCCATGTCTGTGGATGCTGCATTCAGATGGGATGGGGTAGCTGGTGCCTTTTCTGAGCTGGCTGGAGCTGTGATGTTCCATTAGCAGAGGATGTGATGCTTCTGGATTTAGTGTTCGTGTGATTACTTGGACTTTTTTTAACTCTGCCTAAATAAACAAGGTGTCTGGAGTGATAATTGACACATCCCCTGAAGGTTTCTTCACCAAGAAGGAAGAAGGGGGCTAGCTTTTGTCTCAGATTACAAAACATGGTAGTAAAACAGGGAATCCACCCATTTAACTCTCTCAGCTGCTCTTCATCCTCATTCCTTCTCCTTGAAGCAAATGATAAACCACTAACAGGTCCCTGTGGGAGAGACAGGAGGTACTTACACTCTATAGTAGTTTGAGACAAGGCTTTGCCACCTCTGGCTAGCCCAGGACAGGTCTTGCCTACCTTGTCTCACACAACTGAGGCCAAGTACCAGAGTCCTGTGCCTGCAAGCATGGCCAGCACTGGAACAAACCAAGCCTATCTGGGCAGAGGTGCTGCACCACTGATAGCTGGGATGAGCTCTTGGCCTCCATTCTTCAAAGCAAAGAGCTGTATTACTTGATTTTAGTGATGTTCTGGACACCTGCTAGTCAGTAATAGGGTGAAAACTCAATGACCCCCATGATAACACTGTTATGTTTATTTGCTTCCTTTCAAATGGCCATAGATACACAGGATGCTGACAAATGGGACCTGAACTCATGCTTTTAGTTGACCAGGAAATAAATATCTCAGTGACAGTACTTCTTTGGACTCTTTTGAGACTTGAAAGTCACTGGCCATGCTGTTTGCTGGTTCAGTTTAAGCAGCAGATATGTCCATGTGTTCTGTCAAAGCACTTTACTTGTGACAGGCAAAGTGCTGCCCTGAACTGGAAAACCATTCAGAGCAAATAAATGCATTAGTTCAATGCAGAGTATCTTATATTTGATACACACCACTTCCTAATCACTTTACTGAACATCTGGATTGCCTTGAAATAAAACCAGTGCTGGCGTCACCCTCAATTTGGACATAGGATCCATTTCTGAAGCCTTTTTTTCCAGGAGAAGCACTGCTTGGATCTCAATGTTGTTTAGGTTGGGTCCTACAGGTCTGATCTAGAGTAAATAAAATTAAGGGTGGCTTCAGTTGTGAAGGAGGACAGAAAGTAGTAGACAGGAGTGAGCTGAGCTCTTTGATACCTGTAGGTTGAATTGTAGTCTGGAGAAGAGAAGGCTCAGGGGAGAGCTTAACTCTCTCGACAGCTACCTGAAAGGAGGTTGAAGTGAGATGGGAGTAGGTCTCTTCTCCCAGGTTAATAGTGAGAAGACAAGAGGAAATGGCCTTAAGTTTCACCAGAGGAAGTTTAGATTGGATGTCAGGAAAAAATTCTTCACTGAAAGGGTTGTTAAGCATTGGAAGAGGTTGTCCAGGGAGGTGGTGGAGTCACCGTCCCTGGAGGTGTTTAAGAAACAATTAGATGTTCTGCTTAGGGGCATGGTTTAGTGGTATGGTAGTGATAGGTAGATGGTTGGACTTGATGATCTTAGAGGTCTTTTCCAACCTTAATGATTCTGTAGAGTCATGTTAAAAAGTGTAGATGTTCCTAAGGAGTAGGGGAAACATGTCTTTCTCTTGGAGAAGTACCCAGTACAGGTGTACTCTTGCAGAATGAATGAGAATAATTAATTGCAACTGTTAACGTGGCATACAAGAGACTGGAATTAAACCCATTGTGCTGGTATGAGATGTGAAAGAACACCCAGCATGCAGAGACACTGGCTGCTCTGTGTGAGTGAGGGGAAAGCCAGAGCAAAGGGAGTGACATCATGAAGCAGAGATGCGTTTGTATCACTGCAAGTTGGGCTCAGCTGAACAACAGCAAGAGCTATTTGCAACATTGTTTTGTCAACATCTGTTTGTCTTTGAGTTGCTGAAAGTGGAACAAATCTCATTAAAGTTTTTTTTCGTCTCCTCTCGTGTTGAAATTTTGCACGATTGTTTCTGTTCCTTTGGCAGCCAAAATGATGCTGGAATGTTTCACCTTCTTTTTTCCAAGTTTTTGGAGCTGAGTTGTTCAGTTGAGGTTTGTCACATAAATCATGAGGTTTTACTTCTGCTGCTAGCCAAATCATAATCCTTATATCATCAGGCTTTTGTTGTTTTGTTTTGATTTTTCTTTTTCCCCTTAAAGCTCCAGCTTCTGGAATCAGAAGAGTACATGAAAATCCTTACTTCTGCTTTCTGTCATGTGTTTGATTTTCCTTGAGTTTCTAGCACTGAGAGCTGTGGAGAAACTTTTGGGTGTCATCTGACAGATTAAAAAAAAAAAAAAATTCATTATTTTTTTCTTTCTTTAATACCAGTTTAAAAAATTTTGGAAACTCTGACTCATGATTTTGACTGTTTAGATGTGGCAATGCTGTAGTTCTCTGTGCCGCTCCCCTGTGACCAGGAGTGTTGGAAGAAACTGTGTGGGGCTTGTCTCCATGGACAAGTTGGAGCACAGAGAGCCAGGGTGTGAATTCACAGTGCCCTACTTACGTTCCATGGATTCCCCACGTGGATGCAAAGTGTGCAGTACCTGCCCTTTGGAAACGTTCTCAGGGCATGCCTCTGTGTGAGTAACACCTGGAGTGTGGTTCAGAGGCCCTAGAGCAGCCAGCAATGTGCTCCAGCTCATGGACTGGAGATAGCATGGCCACTTCGTGCTTCAAACCACACTTATTAGCGTGGGCACAGCTCTGAGGTGATGCCACTGTGTGGATATTGAGCAGCTCCCAGCTGGGCTGTGTCATGTGGCTGTAGTGGGTGGGATGCCTTCTAGGTGCTCTGAGTGATGCTGAGTCTCCTTGGATGTCTCCGAGCACCCAGCCCCTGTATCTCAAGGGGAAGCTGGATGGCTGGTCCATTCTCTGAGCCTGTTGGAAGAGAAGAGGGTGAGGATGTGTGGCTCTGGAGCTGGCCATTCTGCTGTGTGCGGAGGCAGATGTACTTGGCAGTGCACAAGGGCCACAGAGGGAAATCAATGACACCTGTGTGACCTTCCTGAGGCTTGGGTGACTTGGTTTAACTTTGGAACTTGCCTGTGGGTTTCCCATCTCCAGGTTGCTACGAGCATGTCAAGGTTTCTTGAAGCCACAGGGTAGGCATCAGTGGGATGGATGAAACTCCTGTGCACCAAGTGGGGAAGACATACTGTGAGCTTGGGGCAACCTTGAAGGAGCAGTTTCAAGTCCCTTCTGGCTGGATGATCAATCATAGAGAGAAAAGAGAAAATGAGCTATTAGGGTATACCTGGCAAAGAGGACAAGGGAGAAAAAAAGCTACTTATGAATAATTCAGCCCATGATGAAGGAAAAGCTGTGCTAGCTGTGGGGTATTTGCTGTTTCCAAGGTCAAGTTCCAGCACTTGGCCAGGACAAGCAGCTGCTGAAGTAACATCCTGGAGACCAAGCTGGTGCTACTAAAGCAGCTCCTCTGGCCAGTCCAGGTGGGAGGAAAGCAGCTCTAGTGGCACTCTGGGAAGGGTGCTTGGCCATGGGGAAACCAGGATGCTGCAGGGTCTGCAGGGGCAGAGGGGGGCTGGGAGCAAGCTGAGGTCTCTGCCCCTCAGGAAGCTGTAAGGGATTTGTGTGTTTTCCAAGGCAGCATAGACAGGATGCTGAGGGGTGGGAGAGAGACAGATTTCCTTCTGCTGTGAATAGACTAGGGGTGGGGGATGGCAGCTCTGATTTAACCCTTGCCTGTTCCTTTCATCTCTGAAATGAAATGGGCTCTTAGGAAACCTTTCCAAGAAACTGGAGAAGTTAGAGACACAAAATATGTAGAAAGTTGTTGGCACTGAGTTGATGCCCTGCCTTCTATTACCCTAGTTCTCTCATCCCCAGGCATGTATCCATGGCTCTGGTGTTGTGTTTTACTTTGAAGTTTATTTGTTCAGTGGCATTGCTATGACCAAAATGAACACCAGTGATGCCAAGGGAGAGGCTTATGGGACATAATCTTTCATCATATAGAAGCAGCTTGTGGGAGATAGCTACAGGTTTGGGTGCTGTAACAAATTTCCCTCAGAAGCCTGAAAAAGATGGGATTTGATTTCTGCCTTATATCAAGGCTGAGAGGAAAACCAACAATCTTAGAAGCAACTCCTGAAATGGGTATTACTTGGGTTCAACAGTGAAGGCTCAGCTGAATCCCTGCAAAGTCTTAGGGGACTTAGAGGAGTGGAGGAAAACCCAACTACCACCCAATCTGAGCCCTTGGAAATGCTGAGGAAATAGGACTTGCATGAAGACCTTTAGGGCATGAGTACATAAAGATATTTGGGAGAGGTACCTGGTACAAAGGAAAACTACTTTGTTTACAGCACCAGTCTTACAGAGTGGTGGAGAGTCCACATGGCTGAAAGTTGGCAGCCAGGCTGCAGGTGTGGTGAAAGAACTGTGTTTTCTAAACACACTAAATCCTTATTGCTCTGGCCTTTTGGAGATAAAGATCAGCTTTGACTTTAAATGAAATTACAGCAAAAGTGTTTGTACCTGGGAGGATGAATACCTGCTTCCAGGTTGGGCTTTGTAGAGTTGAACTTCATAAACAAATTATTTAATGTGATTAACCAAGTCAGAGGGTTGATGGAATTGTGCCTCCAACTCTCACAGTATCGGGGTGGAAGCTGTAATGTCTTAGCCACACATTCCTTGTGTAGGAATAAACAATCAGAAGGTTCTTAGGTGTGAGGTTTCCCATGGAAATTATTTCTTCTCCCTGAAAAACCCACAGCAGAAATAATAGCCCTTCTGAAAGCCTGAAGTTTTGCTGAGATTCAAAACAGTCTCTACTCTGCAGATGTTTGATGTGCAAAGATGGCAGGGAGCAGTTGTGAACCACCAAGAGCTAAAGATTTTGCAGCAGAGCATCTGGTCTCTAGTCCAACCAGATAAAGAAAGCTTTTGGTAGCTCTGATAGTATTTTTGTCTCATGGTTCTACTTATTTCAGTAGAAAAACCTCAGCTGACCTCATTCAGTTTTACGAAGTTTGAAGGTTGGAACACAGAGATCAACCTACTTGTCCCCATGGAAAATGTGACTTTAAAAACCAACAACTTAAAAAATGGAACAAAAAAAAATTAATGTGTTGATTGTGATGTAAGCAAAAAATACCAACACCAAAATGGAAAATATTGGAGGTGTAAAATGGAGTGGAGGGTAAAGGCAGCTGACCTTCCTGGAGCCTGCTCCAAGAGATGGAAACATTTCCTTCTGTCACATGTGCTCTGTGTGTGAGCTGAGTTTGCTTGGTCTCAAGCTGATGACAGCAGCAGCTTTTGACAAAAAAAGAATGCAAAGGGGAAGATAATTCCCTATTTAGAAGAACTGGGTGAGGCTGAGCAAGCCATTTCACCCAGGATGAAAATCCTACCACAGCTGGGATGTACAAGGCTTGAAGGAAATAACTGGAAATTGTATGTTTAGCAGACATTTTGCCCCCGCCCTGGGTGGGATTAGCTATACTTTGGTGCTCCCAGCAGCTGACAAGGAGGAAACAAGAAATTAAAAGTAGGATAGCTGAGAGCTTTGCAGGCAGATTTTTGGCCTGCAGAGCTCTTGCTTTTGTCTGCATGGTCTGTGGCAGGCAAACCTAGGCTTGTTCTGTGTCCTCCAGAAGCTGGGCAGCATGGTGTTGAGGTCTCAGCAACCAGCTAACATCATTACATGGCCTCTGTGAGCTGACAGCACACACAGAGAGATGGAGGGTGGAGGAAATGTGGCTGGGGACACCTTTGTACAGCTCATGGGCTGTCTAGAGAAAGCAGTGGGTGACATCTCTCCCTCTGATGAGCACTGCCTGCCCCATTCTCTCCAGTCCCAGGCTCAAGTTAAAGCTCCTACCCCATCCAGTTGTTCCAATGAGTGTTGTGGTTTGTTTTACTTTATTAAGAAGGTTGCTTGAGACCTGCCTGTTTTTGAGTCCAGCTCCCTTTAATCTGTCCCTACCATCACTGAGGTTAACTGAGCTTCCTGCTCAGCAGCTCCTTTGGCAAATGAGAACTGGTGAGATGCTGCCAATAAGCTTCCCACCATATAGATTGTGTCCAGGGAAGCCTGAGTAAATTAGGTCATGCTGCCATATGTAATCCATGCATTTGAGGTTTGACCTAGCTCCTGTGAAAACTAGTGGGCAGAGATGTGTCTGGAAGCTGGACTGGAGCTGTGGCTGAGTGAGTTGAATTTTGAAAGAGCTGGGGTGGAGCTGTGCCCTTCATTTTTTGTGGACCAGTTTCATTTGTAAGGGAAGAAAATGGATGTCTTCCTGCAGGAGCTTTTGTCTGTGCTGGAGTGTGTCCCAAACAACATTGCCAAGATACCTTGGGGCTTGGGCTAGAGAATTATTTTGCAATTAGATGCTGATATCAAATAAAAAGCTAATAATTGTACAAATTCAGAAGAAAATACATCTATTTCCTCTGAAACTTCAAAAGGGCTCTGTATAACTCTTGTCATCTTCTGCATGACATAAGCCTAAAGTCTTGACCAATTTCCACCAAACGACTCTAGTTTCTTGTGTTCCTGGTGATGCAAAGGCACCTGTTTAGGAGGAGGTAGGATTATTCTGCTTAGCTCTTTTGGGCAGTGGTAGTGATAGGCCAATGTGGCTACCACCACCATGTCACATTTCCTACTCAGAGCACAGAAAAGATCAGTGCACTAACAGGAGGAGACTTCTCTTTTGAAAAGAGGCTTTAAATGATGTCAGGAACCACCACAATGATATGGTTTTTACATAAATAATAATTAATTACATGTAAATCAGACTCTTCCCCACCCCTTCCATTAGTATGGTCTTGGCTGAGCTCTCTGGCTTGTTTCTGTCCGCTCACTTGGACTAGTTGAATGGCAGCAGACATCATTTGCAATGCTAACGTCAGATACGGGTCAACATGGACAAGGAAAACACAACCCAGGGTTTTATCAATGCAATAACAACCAATTCTGTCTAGAGATGGCAGCCTACTGGGGTTTAACCTCTTCACTGCCACATAGCAAGAACCACCAGGAATTTACTCTTCTGGTTTCCTCTTCTGACATTTCTAACTTATTTCCAGCCTTTTCCTTCTCCTGGCCACTTTTTGTTTTTCCCTCTCCACTTTCTGGTGTTTACTAGAGCATCTGGTAGTGTTTATCTCCCAAGACACAGGAGACTGCTGTTTTCATAGATATGTAACTAGAGTAAAAGCTTTAATCTTTGTTGATGTTGGACTTTTGGATTGAAAAAGAGTCATAATAGTGGAAAAATTAAGATGAAATAATATTTCAGCATAGTACACTTCTGAAACAGCATCAACAGAAAATCCTTCATGGGGAAAGTTGTGATTACTGAATCTCCTTCTCAAGAGATGCTTGACTCATGGGGAGAGAGGGGCAGGGGGTGAGGAGACTATCTTGCTGACATGGGACTGGTTGTCACACTAGAAGCTGAAAGCAAAGCATGTCCTCACAGGGATTTCTGCATGTGCTCCACAGCAGGAGTTTCAACAGTGCCAGAAATGCCAACAAGATGTAAGAAACCTGTTTCCACCTCTGCTTGTTTCCACTACTTTCTTCCAGAAAGGACAGGGAAGGATCTGGTCTGACCTTCAGCAGAGACAGACTATATATGGCCTGAGTTTTGAAGCCTCTGTGGAGTAAAGGCTGTCCTGGAAGTCAGAGAAGGACATAGTGTTTTAAATTTGGTCTCTTGCTCTAGAGAAGTACATTGGTTTTCTATGGAAGTTTCAAGGATGCTGAGATTGGATTAATTACAAGTTGTTAAGACCTAGCAAGAAACAGTGGTGACATCAGGGAGATGGAGAGAGCATTACAGATATCTAGTAGCAAAGGCAGGCAGGTGTCTGTTATCTGCAGAAGCAAATGCAGACCTGTGGTGCTTACAGTGAAGATCTTTGCTGTTGCCTTTCTCTGGGGACTGGGCACTGTCCCAAACCTGCAGCCATGCTGGAAGCAGCCACACCAAATCCTGATGGCTGCTAGTTTCATAGCAAGAATATTTTCAGTTGCTAGTACTGTAAATGCTTTGTGGTAAATTTTTAGAACAATAGTAGTTTATGTAATTCAGAGATTTTAATTTTTTTTTAACAAAAGGCCACATTTCAGGTGCTATAATACTCCCATTTCCACCCCTGCCTTCCTGCTAAGTAAGGTGCAAACCTCTGCAAGCTTTCTGGAAGAGGTTACTTATTGAAACCCCTCACTTTGGGGAGGTAGCAAGCCAGTGAAAGGGAGCTTAGCCTGCAACTTGAAGGCTGTAATGAACCAGGCTAATAAATTTACCTAATGTCACCTTAGAATACGTCTGTGGCTACCTGTCACACAGCAGCACATCAAGCTGGAGACACACAGTCAGTCTCCCCTGACCTTTGTACCTCCTCCTGCTAACCAGGGAACTACTTCTGGGAAAGACCAGACTTTTGGAGTCCTGCAAATCAAATAGTGAAATCATAATAAGCCAAAGAAGTGCTGAGAGGTGTCTGTGAGGCTCCTTGGCAGCATAGCCATGGGGAGCTGCTGGCCCCTGTGCAAAAGGAATGGCAAACAGCTTCTACCCAGAAGATCTTGCCCATCCTCCTTTATTTTTTTTTCTTTGCATGCAAAAATGCAGATTCAGCAGCACCAAAATGGTTTGTGCACACATGCCAAACTTGTCATTTAGAAAAACTCAAAAAAGCTCTGACAAATGCTGAAGCTGTTAGTTTTGACACTTCTGACATGAAACACTTTGATTTTTCATCTTGAAACTACTTTGTGTTCAAAATGTCCTTTAATTTTATTTTCAAGCAAGGGGGTGTGTGTCTTTTTCTTATTCTCCCCCAAAAAATCAAAATTGAAATGAAATCTTTGGATTGACTCAAAATGAAATTGTCCTTGGATTGTTAGTTTCACCAGTTGCTTAGTTTTGTTTTTCTTAGATGTTTGTGTTTGGATTTGAGCCACTTTTTGTTCCCTAAAATTTGCCAGTTGGTTTATCAAGAGCCACAGCAAACATCAGCCCCTTTGAAGGGGCACAGCTGGCACACTAGAATATTTTTTTTCATGGCTGTCAGTTGAGGAGTGGGGGGGAAAAGTGCCTTGCATTTGCTTTCCAGGAGATTGAGTTCATTTTCTATCTGACTGGGATAAATAATAAACAGTCATTTTTTTTTTTCTCTGAAGGATTTTGTTATGTTATTTGTTTAAACATTCCGTTATGTTTTAGTAATGTGAATAATGATTATTCCTGTGCTTCTGAGCTCTCTCTCTTGGCTGGGGTGCCGGAGGTTCAGGAGACACCTGGCATTGTTGACAGAGCGCTGAACTTGAACGCCTCTCGCTGTGACAGGGCAAGCCCAAATATTTTGGGAAGAGTCCTTGTTATGTTACGACAGGGGTTGGTAGCACTGATGCTGGGGATGGGGTTTTGCTTCAATGCAGAGCTGATTACTGCTGTATTATTGGAGGAACAGCATGAACTCTGGCAGGCAGGCTGCTCTGAGGAAGGAGGATTGCACTTGGGCATTTCTTATTTGCAGGATGTGCTGAAGGTCTTCCAAAAGATGTTAGGTCTCAAAAGAGACCAGGAATAGCAGGCCCTGAAAGATGCTTTTCTGTGGGTGAGAAAGTGAGGAAAATAAAGGGTTTGTTTTTTTTCCTTCCCCAAAAGAATATAAATGTTTAGTGTGGTCCCTATCTGTAGACAAATAGGGAAAGAGCTTGTATTAAAACACCTTTTAAATCATACTTTCCATCCCTAAAGACAGTTTGCTTCCCACAGTGTACATCCTCCCTCTTTTATTGGCTTCCTCTCCTGAAGTCAGGCTGCATCTTGGTAGTGCTTTGTGGATCTTCAGTCCTGCACAACTGTCCAGCTTGTGGTGTTTAATTGGTCATGGACTTTCAACAAGATTGGAGGTCTTGTGGTGTTTGCCAATTCACGTACAGCATGTAATTACATTCAGGAAGCAATAGGAATTAAATGACATTAATTCCCATGAATATTCATTTAAGAATCTCTACCAAACTCAGGCAGATTAATAGCCCAACGCAAATACAATGGCTATTCATTGCCCCCACAGGAAAAGGAAACATGTATTGGCTGGCAGCTCAGGACAAATGGAATTGTGCTATCAGAAAGTCATCTCTGGGTGGCTTCTGATACAGGAGCAGTTGGAAGGACTCCTCAAGGAGTAAAGATTAGTGTGGGTAAGGATGTGGGGAGCCTTTCCCATCTGCTGAGGAACATGGAGGAGACTGGGGTGAATCCCAAACTCATGTCTCTGCACTATCAATGCAAATCTCAAACAACTCTGGACTGCAGTGGTGCTCCCCTGGACTCACAGCAGAGTAAAATGCGGTTTATTTTGTGCCTGACTCCCTCTGCCCTGTGCATGAAGGCAGCTTCCAGCCTGCTCTCCCTGGATCACATTGCTACGGGGCAGAACAGCAATTTGTCTTCCTTGGAGCAGCAAGAAGCAGGTTGTGCTGCTCTCTGCCTCCTCTGCCACAGTGAGACCAGCACCAGCCCTCAGGGTGGCTCCAGGGCAGCCTGTCCTGCCAGGCACCGAGTGTGTCCCAGCACACTGAGGCTTGGTTCTCCTCCAGCTTGTCCTCTCAGCACAGACCAGGACACAGCTTCCACTACAACCAGGGAGATTAAGGAGGTCTAATAACAAAAGCAGATGAGGGGTGTGAATGTGTTTGCAGAGCAGGCATCAGTGTGGGATGCTGGAAAAAAAAGAACCAATTTTTCATAGAGATGACACAAACCAATACTTAATGTTAAGTACTGTATAGGTCTGGTCACAGTCCTCACTTGGAAGGACTTGTGTACACATTTCCTTTTCTTGGACAAGCTAACTTGAGATTTTAGCTGTGTCACATTACTGCTTTTTGGGGGGATTTCCCCAGCTGGAGAATGAATCTTCCTTCCAGTGAAGCTGGTGTAAGTGTTGCTAACAGCATTGGGCTCAGCCTCTGTGCTGGGTGTTTACGGATTTTGAAATCCCTCCTCTCATCACCCAGTCAACCCTTCCCGTCCTTAAAGTTATCTGAGCAGAAGAAATGTCTGTCATTCACCTCCTATGTATACCAACAGGCCTTGTTAAATTGATTGTCCCCCCCCATTTTTGTTAGGTCTCGTCTGGAGCATTCTCTTCTCCAAGCTGAAAAACCTCAGCTCTCTGTCTATCCTCAGAGCAGAGATGTTCCAGCCCTCAGATCATTTCTGTGGCTTCTTCTGGCCTAGCTCCAACAGGTCCATGTTTTTTCCATGCTGGGAGCTATATATCTCCGCTTTTCATGCCTGATGTAAAAGGTAGAATAATAGCCCCATACCCACATGGGCTTTGGACCTACACAGAAGCACGAGGCAGCCCACGAACCAGCCATGCAGCTGGTGATGTGCTCTGCAGAGCCTCATAAACCAGTGACTAAAGCAAAAAAGGACTTGGAGGCCTGGCTCCTGGGACAGAGGAGGTGTGGTGCTACAGTAGCTTGGAAAACATTCTGACTTTAAAACAAGTAACACCTATAATTACAGAGGCGTCATCACCTTCATAATTTTTTTTTTTTTAAGCTAACAAGCTGCAATTGTACCCCATGTACACCCTTGCCAAAATCTGCTAAGCATTTGCTCTTGGGATAGTTCTGCTGGTGGTGGGAATATCAGGCATCTTTCTCCAGGCACTTGTAAAACAATAGAGCAGTAAACAATTCAGGTACAATTAGCAGCTACACGGGTGGAAGGGGAGGGAGAAGTCCCACCACTGGTATTGTCTGTGGAATTAATCACGTTTTACAGAGCTGATGTACTGGTTTAGATTGGCAAAGTTTAAAACAGGAGATGAAGTTTCTAATGAAGGTTTGTTCCAAGATGAAATGCAGAGCAAATATTTTTCAGAAGAGTAAGCGAGAAGCATGTAAAAAAAAAAATCTATTTTAATAGGTTCATTTTTTTCTTCCTGTTGAACAAACAAAAATAAACTAAACAGACGCTTAAGATGATGGCAAGTTGCTTTTCAAGCTGGTTGTCCCCACAAGTCCCTCGGTGAACTGGGAGGCACTGGGCTGTAGAAGCACTTCACCCCTAACCTCCCGTTTTCCGCAGCCCCGCAGATGATTGCTCTTCAAGCACCACGGTGCAAGCATCACCTTCGCAAATATTTATTTGCAGCGATTTCTCCCCCTCTTAATTATTTAAAATATAATGAATTAGGCATAAGTACCTCGCCATTACCGTAATTCCAGGTGTTAATTGCCGCCGGAGCTGTTTTCCCGCCGATGAAAGGGTTCTGCCAAGAGGTGGCGCCGCGGGCACAGACCTGCTCGGAGGAGCCTCCGGAGCCTTCGGGGCTGCGGGTGGGGCGGGACGGGGATGGGGATGATGGGGATGGGGTCGAGGTCGGAGCTGCGCGCTCCGAGGGAGCTGCTGTGGCTTCTAACCGCGTTTAAACCAGCTTCCCCTGCTCTGGTCTCGAGAGCTCTGTATTAGTCCTGCGGGAAGGTAAAGGATATCGCCAAAAAAGAACACCCCCCCCGCCCCAACCCCTAAACAAACAAAAAAACAAAGGAGGGGAAGAAAATTTAGTTCGTTTAAGTCCCTGCGGATGAAGGAAAAAGAAGTGGTTTGTTGTTCCCCCCACCCCCCCAACGAAGTCACTCACTGAAACTCCGCGGCCGCTTGCTAACTCTGGTCCCGGGTAGCGAGGGCTTCATCCCCCGGGGAGCGCCCGCCAATCGACCCGTACCGGTACCGGCACCGGCTGCTCTCCCAGAGGATGCAGGGGGAGGGCACGATGCTGCCCGGCAGGGCCCTCTTTCACCCGAGTAAGCTCCGCGCTGTCCAGCCGCCGCAAAGGGAGCCCTCGCGGAGGCTGGTTGCTCATTTATCCGAGCTGAGACTGCCGGTGATGTTAAACTTCCCGGTGGCTCGAGTGCCGGAGCCGCGGGGAGCCAGGGGCCCGGCGGTCCCGGCTCTAACCCCCGTTTCACCTCTTCCCCTCGGGCACTGCCACCGGAACCTCGACAGCGCGTCCAGGAGCGCTGCTGCTCCACGGGGCAGCTCCGGGCATCCAGCGGGATGAGGACCCTCGGTCCGGGACGCGGCCGGAGTCGGGACAGCCCCAGGGATCGGAGCTGCGCTCTGCGCTGCCCTCGGGGGTCAGTCACTCCTGCTTCGAGGCCAGTGTGCGCCGCTGCGCACCCGCGCAAATAGTGATTTCTAAGTAGTGTTTGCGTGCGCTGCGGGGAGGCAATAGGGATGGAGACGTAGCACAGGCTTCCGCGCAGGTAAGGCGGACTCCGCGGGCATCCGCGGAAGACCTTCTGGAGACACCTCCTAGCCACCCATAGTACGTCGGGGCCGCGGAAAAGTTGTTGTTGTTGT